>OZ001653.1:13534692-13620397 GCA_963924145.1 Pyrausta purpuralis | reverse complement strand
AAAACTTCTTTGCTGGTGGCTCCAAATTTATAGTTCATGTGATTTTTTTTCCAAACTCTGTCTTATTGTGTAATGAGTCTTCCACAGACTCTGTGACTGCGTTTGCACGCCATCCACCATGACGGTTTAGGATTAATACATCGGCCCCCGAATCGGCTAGTATAGTTGCCGAAGTCCTTCTGGCCCAGGCAAGTTCAAATATTTGGCTATTTCTTTTGGCATGGCACCAAATTTAATAATGCCAATTGGTTGTGCTGTACACTTCCCCTTTTGAAAATTTTGGAAAAAAAAACGGTCAGATTTGGCATTTGTTTAACGTAGAGCTTGATACTGTTTAACTGTTTCATAAAACAGACCGTCTGCCGTGAAAGTTTGTGGAATTTTTATTTTTTACAAGGAGCATTTCACCGTGAGTTTCTATATCTTGAGTCGTTAGATCACTAAGTTAATTACGTCTACATGCACCTGTTACGCCGAATATTAACGCAACCTGTAAAGAAATTAAATATAGTTGTACTTTGTATGAGAACATTATTATGATAGAATAAGTTAGGTACTTATGTACTCATAGGTAATACAAGGTAAATTGTATAAGTTCACCTTTGTTGCAAGGTACTGATTATCAAGAGCTTCTTTCAAAAACTTCTCCACGTCGGAGAAAGTCAATACTTTTGATTTTCTGCTAGTGAATCCGTCCGAGCGTCTGTTTAAAAATGCCATCAGGTTACTATCCGTTCGAATATCTATGTTATTCTTTATAATTACTGTGCTTTTTAGGGTTCCGTAGCCGAATGGCAAAAAACAGACCCCTTATAGTTTCGTCAAGTCTGTCTGTCTGTCCGTCCGTATGTCACAGCCATTTTACTCTGTAAATATAAGCATCACACTGTTGCAATTTGGTAGGAAGATGAATCCTGTTAACCGCTTTACAATTCTTATACAATTAATAAAAAATAAATAATTTTAAGGGGGGGCTCACATACATGAAACTAAAACCAAAAAAAAAATTTTTTTCATCAAACCTATGCGTGTGGGGTGTCTATGGATAGGTCTTTTAAAATGACATAGAGGCTAAAATAAAAGTTATAACCCGACTAAATTCTATCGCATCTTCTTTTTCTTACTTACGACTTGATACTAAGGTACAAATTTAAATTTGTCAGGATAATAAACAAAAGGCACTCGTTCAATAATATACTGAAAAAACAACGCGTGTTTAATATCTAGGATTATGGGTCAAAAATCGGTGGAATAAAAACGTCGTTTTGAGCAAGTGTGTTGAAAATATCAATATTTGTACTGTTGTAGTATTGCCTGAAAATTGAACGGATTAAGTTATTGCGACAGTGAAGCAGAGCTGAATAACTGTCAAAACTGCATCGCAAATCGCAATACGCACCGACACTGCACGGTATCTCGACTAAAAAGGGCATTGAACCGGTTATCGGCAGGCTGTTCGAGTCCCGCCCGTGCGCAAATTTTGGTTTCTTATTTCATCTTATAACATCTAAACCATGTCTGTACCTTTTGCTTTCCAGTTTCCCCAAGGGACTTTGATTTACCAGTCACCCTACAGAGTAGTGGTAAAGTGTGGTAAGTTGAGTCACATAAACATACTGTCGCATTTGTGGTTCCTTGGCTTCTGGTATATTACTCTGTCAGGGGTAACGAACTAAGAACTTTAGCTAGAAATATACATAGAGACGAATAAACAGCGTAAGACTGAAAACGTTTATCCCATAGAAAAAATGAATAAGGTTAGAATGGCCCCGGTCAGTGCGGCAGCGAGCTTAATTGTAGGCATATGCCTGCATTGAGCCGTAGCTACTTCAGTCGCGTGACAAGAGCGTTGCATTATATTTTTGTCAAAAATTCCGTCTTTTGCTATAATTACTTGAAGAACGTGAAGCCAGGTCATAAAAAATAAGAGAGAAAGTGTATTTTTTCACCGGTGAGTAATAATTCGTAGTTATTTTGACATTATTTGCAAAAAAACACTTTTTAATTATGATATTTCAAATGATAGCGGTTTTCTTGCACTAAGTTCAAAAAAAATATTCATTGATGACTGTCCACGCATATTTTTAACAAATCTGCTATCTTAGCTCGCAATGTATCGCGTCCAATTTGCTTTGTTCGCTTGTATACGCATCACTAGGGATGTAGCTCACAGCACAGTAAAATTATCGATAAATGGTAATTTCCCTACTGATGTATGAAAAGATAAAAATAAGTTTTGTTTATTAATTATTTGAAACATAATAATGATAAAATAAATACAATAAAGTTGAAGAGTTCATACGTTGGAACGCGCTTATCTCAGGAACTACTAGAGCTATTTGAAAAAAAATATGTATTATATTCTAATTCGTGTTACCAAAATAACGTATTCCTGCAATAAAAATATAACTTAGCAAAAACGCACTGCTTAATCCTCAACTTTTTTACTTTCGCTGTTATTATCTTCGATTTTAATTTATCGTTTGGTCTATTTATTTGTAAAATAGGGTGCGACAATTCACAGTTTAAAATCGATATGTGTTCAATACTCTTTCACAATTTCTACATTGGTTTACTGTCAACAATCTACTCCCTTCGGCAGTGACACCGAAGTTTAACAACTTACGGCGCGATCGTGTTTTAATGAGTAACCATACCGACCATATTTTAGTGACCTAAACATCGAGCATCTCCGTGCTTCATGAAGCACGTTAAGCTAGTATCGGTTGATATTTTCTTACAGCATCTAAAAGCATTCGGTATTAATTTTATAATAATTTCGAAATCTCGTTTTCCTACAAAAACTTAAAAAGAAAATTTCCTTAAAAATGGTTGACTTTTGAAAAGTATATTCTGGGATCAAGATTGTCCCAAATGAGCTCCCCCATCAACTCTTAAAAGGATCCGGTCATATTATCAATAACCCTGCATACAAATATTTTTGCAAGAGTTATTTGTAGTCAGCTATACACTTATTGTATGTGTATAATTTTGTAATTTAACAAACCTCTGCAAAGCCCCTTTGGTGATGTGATTTAAATGCGAACAAAAGCACTGCAAGGTTAACTGTTGTATCATGCAGCTGTACATTTCTTTAACTTAACCACCGTTCTAACTTGGGTTATATTTATTTATGAAAACTTGCACATGCACGAAACATAACATTGTACATGTGGCATACTTAATGCCAAAAGCATTCTCTACCGGTCAACCATACATGTATAGATATATTGTATTTTTTTAATTGTAATCTTAACTATTTTCGATTTGAGTTTGTTCTCTCCCCTTCCGTCCCTGCGTAAAGTTCAAGCCTAAAGTCTTTCTCGATAAATTAGACATCCAACACAAAAACTTTTTTTTAATCGGTCCAGTAGTTCCTGAGATTGGCGCGATTAAACACATACAAACTCTTCGGCTTTATGGCATTAGCTAAGAATACAAATGAATAAATAGCATGGTAAGATATAATACCTGAATAATGTAGACCATGGCCTTTATGCTTTTATACCTTTAAACATTTTTCTTTACATTGGAATCTATTTGTCGTATATAAGTAATATTACTTATTCTTTATACAAAGAATGATTCAATTCTACTAAAAGAACTATTTTAAAAACTAATGTTCAAAGGTATAAGTTACTCTATTTCAAGTAACGTTTAGCAACTCATTTTTTTCTTCTATTGTTTTTACCGAAAGGCAATAGTAGTACCCTTTGTTGCGATCAAATGAGCTGTTAAATTATCCAAATTATTTCAAACTTAAATCCTACATGTTTATTCACAAAGAGAAACAACATTACATCGGTAATTGAATTTATAATAATCGACCTTTACCACATCACTAGTATTTTGACATAAAAGAACGAACGTATCTGAATGATGATTGGAGGTTTCACCGCTAGAAGCTCTGTGATTGGTAGTTGGTTTCAAATTCTAACCTTATTCATTTTTTCTATGGTTTATCCCCAGAGATAGTATTTGCTGGCTGGAGACAAAACTAATTTAGAATATGGATAGATAAGTTAATTGTTAAATTTCTATTGTCATTTAAAATTAATGTTGTTTTAATACCGTAGAGGTAACAAAAAGTATCAGTTGTAAGACAAAAAATGCATGTAGAGCATTTTAAAATCCAAGACAAATCATTTTTTTTTTTAACCAGCAGACCATGTGAACTTTATGTCGCCTCTTGCCCCGTCCCGCCCCGCCCCATAATTTTAATAATTATTATCTAAATCTGGATGGTGACGAATCCGACAAAGAAAAAAAACATGAAAATGTCCACCCGCTCAGTGCTTTTTTTTTTCATAACAACCTTCACTAACAATAACAAAGTCAACCAAAAAATAAATATGCGACTACAGCCCAGCCGTTCACGCGTGACTTTCTATATTTTAGGAATACCAATGCAGTGGATAATAATAACTAAAATCATGATTTAATTAAGGTAAAACCATTGCCAAGCATACTGGTATGTTATCCCTGAAGATTTACACAAGCGACGTCGTTTTTTAGAATAGTTTAAATATCATCCAAAACAGACAAACTAGCTCCAATACACAGCGCTATCCGGAATGGTATAGTCGAGTTTTAATTAGAGTTATAAATAAGAATAATAAAATACACAAGAAATATAAACGGCATAAGAATTCCATCGACTATTTATCATTCTCCATATTTAGACAAAGGCAAGATAGTGGTTATAACACTTTTATATGTAACTTAGAAATGAATATAAAAAACAATCCTAAATTATTTTAGAAATACATTCTGCTTCCTCCAACTACCCTAATATGATGAATTTTTCGTGGTAGGATTTTGGAAGATGAAAAGGATAATATTTGCTCTGCATATAACGAATTATTTCATAGAAATTTTACTCAGCCTTCTGCTAGTTACCCATCTTTCGATCCTAATAATGTCGCCAACACACTCACGCTAAATAATATTGAGGTATTTCACTCGTACATATTGAAATTATTACAAAATCTTGATCATACAAAGGGTCCTGGCAGTGACGGTATTCCCCCTATTTTCTTTAAAAGGTGTGCGAAGTCACTAGCCACTCCTCTAGTCTTAATTTTTAATCGATGTTTGAGTGAAGAAAATTGTCCAACTATATGGAAAACTGCTCTTATTTTACCGGTTCTTAAAAAAGGTTTAAAAACAATGATCACTAATTACCGCTCGATATCCATATTAAATACATTAAGTAAATTGTTAGAAAGGGTGGTCCAATCACCTCTAACGCATGGTGTGTCGTTCTGTGCCGTCGCAGTAACACGGTTTTATTAGAGGGCAATCGACTAATACAAACCTAGCAGTATTTACAAATGATGTTCTCCGCAGAATGGATGGTGGCAACTAGGTGGATGCTATTTACACAGATTTTGAAAAATCATTCGATTGCGTAGATCATGTTATTCTACTGAGGAAACTTTGTGAGCTCGGTGTAAATGGAAGTTTGTTGAGATGGACTGATTCTTGCTTGCGCAATCGTAGTCAGATGGTTGTCATCGGAGGTTATAAGTCAGACTTAGTCGGAGTACCTTCCGGTATCCCTCAGGGATCAATTCTCGGACCGCTGCTAAACGTAGCATATCTATGTTATATCGATTAATGTTTTAAACATGCAAGATATGTTATGTATGCCAACGACACAAAAAAATATATGACTATACCTGATATCAATGATTGCTTTAAACTTCAAGACGACTTGGCTAGACTCGACTTACAAGCAAAATCGTATAGGCGTTAACTCAGATAAGTGCATATATGCATATTTACGTGTGAAGGATATGCATCCTTCACACGTAAAAATAAGTATTTAAACTTTGATTATTATTTAAATAACCTAAAATTGAAGCAAGATAAGGTAACAAAGGATCTCGGAATATACTTGGACTCTAAGTTGACATTTGCTGATCACGTAACTGTGCTTGTCAACAAAGCTTTTAAGAAACTGGGATTCATACTTTGCGTAAGCAAACCATATTCAGATACTTACTGCTTGAAAGTATTTTATAATACTCATACTCCGCTCATATGCATATTATATGCATATGAGCGGAGTATCCTAGAATACTGCGCGGTGTAATTTGGAATCCTCATTATCTGGTATACAGCGAATAATACAAAAGAAATTTACGAAGCATTTAAATTACAGAACATTTATAAAGTTTAAAGATCATAAAGATTCGTGTAACCATCACCGGGTGGTATCTCTTGAAATCAGGCGCACTGTTTTGGATATGTCTTTTTTGTACGATGTAGTACGGTTCGATAGACTTCACTGATCTGACGTCGCTGTTCTTAATATTACATGCCCGCGTCAATTCGGAATCGACACACAGTATCTACTCTATTCTCTAAAACACGTGTGCTTGAAGAACTTACGCAAATACACACACACACACACACACACACACACACACACACACACACACACACACACACACACACACACATGATAATTGTAATTGATTGCATTGAAAGATTGACGACATCAGTCACACTCACTTATATTTGTTTATAAAATGTGAATCCGATGTTGGCTGATGATATTTAGTATTAAGAAAAACGTAAAACTGTAATTTTGAGAGCTGTGGCATTTCGTTGTAATAATAAAATAAAAGTTGTACGCTGGAGAATATTTTGGAAATGCTTGTTTTTTAAAAAATAACAATATGTTAATACAGACCTGTTTAATTCTTCAAAAATGTAGTTGTTGCTTAATGTGACCATTATTATTATACGGGTTGTTGTTCAGGTCGGTGACATTCACGTTTGGTATTAGGGTTGATGGTATGACTTATGCTTATTTAGAAATGATTTCTTTTAATTATTATGCAAGTTTTATAAAGAAAAAACCTCTTCACAACATTCTAAAAAAAAACAAAACGAATGGGGAAACTCGCACCCTCGCGCGTATCTACGAAATACTACGCCGTAGCTAGTGCTACGAAGAGGTGACCGTTGGTAGTTTTGACTCGATCGATAGAGTAGCAATAATGGTGTTTTCCATCTTTATTAAAATATTTGCGGCGGGCGTCGCTTACCTACCTGTACGACAAAAATAAGTACATACATACTTACCGTAACGTACAAATATCTTTTTAATGAAATTTTCCATCACACAAAATACTGAATACATTTTGATGATGTCAAGAACAAAGATGTTGTTCCTCAGTATTTGCCCTACTTTTTCTAAAGAACATACTTTGTCCTGCATGGATACAAGATAACGTCTACACAACATTTTAACCTAATTCTTAGGCGCTCTCAAGAAAAACACTTATACATAGAAAATCAACTTTTCATTATCTTCGTTTCAAATAATAATATTACGAATTTGAAGAGTATTAAGTAAAGTAAGTAATCACTTCATTCTTTTGCAAATTCAAAACAAAAGTTTTATTTCATTAACATTGAAACAATCAAAGGAAAAACAATTATTTTCTACAGAATCGTAAACGGGCATTTGGGAAAAGCAAAATGAAACCGCAAATCAACTCAATAAGAAGAATTTGTTCGGGTTTTGGTAGGTATTGTAGTAATGCCACTAAGATTCATTTTCAATTAATCGATAGTCGTAATAGTTGCCGAAGTTTCTTGTATCAGCATTCCTAACTTTTGAAGCAGAATAAAAAGGAAATAAAATAACGCCTCAAATTTACAATTGCAATGCAAAGACACAGACATAAATTAACACAAAATTCATTATTATGGGCCGAAAATAAGCTTAGTTATAATCTCGATCCGTGGAATTTCACAGACCAAAAAAGGATTTTTAGTACCTTGGGCCGATAAGATTTTCATTTACCGTAGAAAGAAGACGCAGCAATGTATTATTACGTCGATACCAAACAGTATATCGATAGCGGCAACATTATCTTGCTATCGGTATAGGAAATCAAGAAATTGATTTTGTATCGGACGAAGTGAGAAGTGATTTAGTGAACAAATAAATGCCTGTTACCGGTATTGTTTGAAACGTTGGAACGACCTTTTGTGTCGAGATTATTGATCCGTAGGAATTCTCGATATAGAGCTTTGATAATTTCTGAGCTTATCAGGATATTAAATTCTAGTCGCGACTTACGACGTATAAACATTTTTTTTAGCAAATAAAATTACTTCGTTTTACCTTTTTCATGATTTCACGTCTTTTTTTTTTAGGTTACCTTTGAGAAATCATTACTTGTCATATCTTGCTAGATAAAAAACATAATTTAGTAGGTATACTGTACAAGGTTTATTTTCGAGCTAGAAATTAAGACGATTATTTTAATTATAAACATCTTTAATAGTTTTTAATGCTGTCTAATGTCCCTTTTAAATACACAATTATCCAAACGGTTTAATTAGAGAAAATAAATAATAAAATCTGAATTAATTGTCACTATTTTCTTTGAATTCTTACAATGAAGTCGCCTGAAGGCTCAAACATTGATCTTAGCCGACACATATCTTTGCATGTGGCAATGTTAAAGTTGAATCATCTTTGGTTTTTCATACCGTATCCAAAAAAGTCTTACAAATTTTGGTTCGCCATATTAATTCGAGTGGTTTTAGGTTTACTTGTGTTTGTCATTTCGACAGCAACTCAATTAATTTATGTAATGCGGCTAGTCGCATCTGGGAAAGCCAAAATTCCAAAAGTGGCATCATCGTGAGTAGAGTACAATTAATTAATTTTGATAATTTACTTCAAGAATTTATATTGTAAATATGTATATTGTATGTGACTCTGTTTTCCAAATGATGGATAAAATGAAGCATTGAGCAACGCTTATTTTCATAAGCTAAAAAATATATTTAAAAATACTAAATAATGTTTTTATTAGTAACACTCGAAAGTTCAAATGTAGAACCTTTCGATTTATTTCAGTTCAGTCTTTATTTTTGTGTCTTTACTGCAGTCTAAACCTATTTGAAAAAAAAGGTTAAGATGCCTACGTCACATATTGTGACGAGGTGGATTTAATTAGTAAATAGATTTATTAAAAAATAATATAATACTGACGAGTGGAATACAGCCAAAATTTTATATAACAAGATCTGTCTTCTATTCACGGAATTCCACTTATCATAAAATAATTAGATATTTTTGTTTCTAGTATTGTTAGTCTGAAGAGCTATCGAAATAAAATTTGGACTTATTTTGATGTTTATTCTGACTTGGTTCGGTGTTACTAGGTACTTCTTTAAAATAAGATAAATCAAAGTTAATGGGAATCTGGGAACCTGATATTTTTAGGGCCGAAGTGACACCTAATCCCTTGTATAATATAAATACATATAACAATCAAATGTGCCTTCTGCAAACATTGCGTCGTACAATAGATCAAATTTACATTGCAATGACATTGTAATAAATCCTGATAATTGCAATTATATCATGCTTCTAGTGGTTTGTTTGTGCTATTAATCACATTAGCTTAGTCACTATTGGATTTCTAATATGATTACTCAGTTGAAATTTAATTTATGTATCCTAAATCAGGGACCAAAATAGATTAAATCGATAAAGACACTGTCAATAGAGGCGCATTTCTAGTTTCAATAGAAAAACTACAGCTACGTCTCGTTTTAATGTGTAATTTTGACTGCCTCGCTGGTGTAGCGGTTGGAGGGTCACACTAGCGACGGCTACGCCGGAGATCTCGGGTTCAATCACCGGGTCGGGCAAAAAATATGTACCTGGATTTTTCTGTTAAGAAATTCTCAGGGTAGTCGTGAGTTTGGAAGTTGGCGTTTTACCTCCGTACCCCGGAAAATACGTAAAGCCGTTGGTCCTGCACCTGATCTCTCTTCGGTCGTGTTAGATTGGTGTCTCATTGGGCTATGAGAGAGAAAGAAATAGAGATTGCACCTGTGTTTGGGTACACACTTGTGCACTATAATATGTCCCGCGCAGCCGGTTGGTCGTTGTGACTGGCCACCGTAGTCGAGATCGGCTAGGAGCACTGTTATAATTTTAATGAAACTCTATTTCAGCATAAACCTAGTTTTAACTGAAATGCTGGTGTCGTGTAGACTGTTGGATTTGCGCTTACGTCGCGGTGTACTTACCCAACTGTCAGATCAGCTCATTAGCGGAGAACTCCATTGTTCCGAGACTGATAAAAGGATTTTGGAGAGAAGTATAAAACTTTCACGGTACCTTTTCGTCGGATTTATGTTAGGATGTGGATTTGACGTTTTTTGTAAGTTTTAAAATGGGGATAGAGTGAAATGTTTGCACTTATGTTAACAAATATTTTTTTTGTAGTTACCAAATTGTTTTTAAGCTGCCAGTTGCTAGCATTGTCTGTAATCGAAATGAGTAGAATCTTTCGATCAATGTTATTGAAGTATAACCCAAGTAGGCCCTAACTTATACCGACCTAGCATTTTGTCAAAAATTAACAAGTGAGATTTTCTGCAATGCTCAATATTCAAAACCTATATTGATTTATCATAATAACGCCTGTTGTGGCTGGCATTTTCTAATCATGTTGCTGATATGTGAACTCTTTTAAATATATATTAGGACCGATTTTTCAATAGTCAGATAAAACTTCTCAGACTGATAAATTATAAAGCGACAGATTTAAAAAATGACAGTTACGTATGATTGCTGATATTGTATTTTTTTCGACGAATATTTCTTATCGTACTATTGAAAAATCAGCCCTTAGAGGAGTTATTTTTGCTTGCAATATAATTAATTTAAAATGTATCCAATTTGAATATGGCATAGTATTCCATTGACTTTCCATCTTATTGCCAACATGTATGAACTTTTACAGTGTCGGTAGTCTCGACATAGTTCCGTGTAAAACCACCAGGTGGCGCTCGAAAAATGATGAGACAAAATTGGTGTTTTCGTGTATTTATTGATTGAGAAGATTTTTTCAATGATGCTTAAAAAACTACAAATATTTTTAAGATTTATTAAAGATATAGCTACGTAAGTTAAAATGATATTTGATGAATTAGAAAATCATAAAATTGAAATTGTCGACGCGAAATGTCAAAAATGATGCATCAGACTTCGCCCGCAGGTCACGTAGTGATCACACCAGCACTGAATAATTTTAAAACTTTGCCAGTGAAAATGGATTTTATATTCTTTGATGTGTATGAGCCTGAATATTTCAATTATGTATGCGCTTATCAGGTACATGTATTATTATAACTTTTTTTTACCATCTAATTGAGTTTTTATTTTGTCTTACAATATTTTTGAACTTTGAACTGTTTACAGATTTTGTATAAACCTATATTGGTGTCCACCTACGTTGCTATTCAAACTTTGGTATGGTCATTTATGAACTGTGCGAGTAAGTCTCATTTTTTTGTATATTACCAATCAATACTTCAATTTAGTCATTGTACGTAATATAACTTTTGTTCATTAAAGTTTACATGTTTTAGTTGTAACGATAAACCGAAACTCTTTTTCACGAACAATGGATAAGAGTTAAAAGCCGGCCAAGTGCAAGTCGGACTCGCCCACCCAGGGATCCGTATTTCGACATTTTTCCTTTATAAAAAATACAAATACTGCTTCATGTTAAATTTTTTAGATTATAGGTCCACTCGAAGTACTTTTCAGGATTTGATTCTCTGCGTGGCTTAAATTAGTACTACTTACTACTGTGGTTATAGGACCTTAAATTCCAGAGAAGTATCCTATAGGTTTTGATTCCCTTGCGAGAGTTAATAATTTGCGGAATGAACGTCTGTATCTTTTTATTGCATTGGCTCAGAAGTTTGACTTATTCTCAGTTTAAAGGGCCAGTACTGTTATTCCTAGTAAGGGTTTTGATAGACTTACAGACGTACAGATAACAAATGATCCTATAATGGTTCCGTTTTTTTTCCTGTACGTGAGGTATGGAACCATAAAAATAAATATAAGTAAATAAAACCAATTATAACATGTTTTTCTTTGTAGTAACACGACTTTAAATACCCAAGTCTCATTTCCTCCACCTTAATCGTATTCGTTTCCAGCACTCAAAGTCAGGTATTCATAACCTCTATTAATTTCGTATCTCAGTTCGTCTATCATGGTAAATAAGAATTAATAAGCCAAATGGCTCCGGTTTTTATCATTCGAGAATTTATTTGCGTTTCAGTCAGCCAATTGGAAATTTTAATCAACAAATTAGAAAATATGAAAGAGCTCGTTAATATCACCAAGGCGGAATGAAACTGCGAGGAAAATGAGGCTTACGAAATAATATTCAAGGGCTGCGTGCTACATCATATTGCCATCATTAGGTAATTGCATATTATCAATAAGTAAATGATTTCAATTATTATTTAGTTCTAAATATTTTATTTTTGTCTCTATCGCTTGTTGATCGGTTTCAGCACAGTTTCTAAGGATGTAATGTCGAACCAAGCTGCAATCGGAATTGCCGACTGCAAGTGCCAACTGCACTGCCTGATGTAGTGCAGGGAAAGGTGTTATTCCAAACCATACTGTGGGTCGGCAGTTGCGCTTGTAGCTTAGTTATACCTATTAGACAAGTGACAAACGCTAAATAGGCTAGTTGACTAAATTTTAAAAACTAGTTAATACTTTACTTTAACAAGTGAGTCAAATCAAAAAATATTTTTATTTTCAAAAAAATATTTAACATTCACATTATTTGACAATGATTTGAAAAATAAATTTGAACAGGCCTCGTAAACGCTTGGACTGTCATGGCGTCCTGAATGATATCACTGCTTAGGTCAAAAGTCATCTTGACAACAAAATAATATGGAGGTCAGCAAAAAAAGCACGCCGTCCTAATGGTGTATTCACACCGCCCGGCTACGGTAATGTTATCTATACAGTATTCCAACTTCATACAAACGGACAAAACGCGAGCTATACCTACGCGCCTCGATGTCGGCACGCGTCCGGCACGCAGACATTCGCGACTGTGCCACAGTGACGAACGGACGGTGTGTTATTTTTTAACAATAGCCGCGCGATTTCTTGCTCAACAAATAAGTTCAAGTACATTTTAGTATGACAACTACGATATTTTGTGTTGTTTAAGGTTGTATGAATTTTTAATAAAACTTTATATTAGAATGCTTATTTTTTAAATTTAAAATGTAATATTAAATCATTTCGTACATCTCAGTCGAGGCGCAAATGATTTTCGATAGAAAATGTATACGACAAATTTGGCATGTAAACATATATTTTTTTTAAATTAAATCTACCCATCAAAAAACAAGACGCTTTTTAATGAATACTTCCTATTTAATCCACGAAATGTTTTATTGGTTAATATAAAAAAAGAATATTTACAATCACAACACTAAATGGACACAGTACGCAATTGTAATTAAAATACTAGACGCGGACTGGCAGCTCTATCGCACGTTTAGGTACATACCGCGCGGCTGTATGTATTTATTTCAAAGAGTCGGCTGAGTTACAATACTGAATAGATAACATTACCGTGGCCCGGCGGCGTTGCCCGCGGCACATGTCAAATAACTGTCAGTCAGATACTATAAAAAAGCCGCAGATGCATGGTGACATGGCCGGCGGCCAAAAACAAGTATGGAAAAGGCATTCGGTGCCCAACAGAATCAGTTGTGATAGATTAACATTATAAGTATTATAACTTAAGTATTAACAAATGTTAATACTTAAGTTATAATACACATAAATAACAATTAACAAATGTTAATACTTAAGTTATAATACTTATAATGTTAATCTATCACAACTGATTCTGTTGGGCACCGAATGCCTTTTCCATACTTGTTTTTGGCCGCCGGCCATGTCACCATGCATCTGCGGCTTTTTTATAGTATCTGACTGACAGTTATTTGACATGTGCCGCGGGCAACGCCGCCGGGCCACGGTAATGTTATCTATTCAGTATTGTAACTCAGCCGACTCTTTGAAATAAATACATACAGCCGCGCGGTATGTACCTAAACGTGCGATAGAGCTGCCAGTCCGCGTCTAGTATTTTAATTACAATTGCGTACTGTGTCCATTTAGTGTTGTGATTGTAAATATTCTTTTTTTATATTAACCAATAAAACATTTCGTGGATTAAATAGGAAGTATTCATTAAAAAGCGTCTTGTTTTTTGATGGGTAGATTTAATTTAAAAAAAATATATGTTTACATGCCAAATTTGTCGTATACATTTTCTATCGAAAATCATTTGCGCCTCGACTGAGATGTACGAAATGATTTAATATTACATTTTAAATTTAAAAAATAAGCATTCTAATATAAAGTTTTATTAAAAATTCATACAACCTTAAACAACACAAAATATCGTAGTTGTCATACTAAAATGTACTTGAACTTATTTGTTGAGCAAGAAATCGCGCGGCTATTGTTAAAAAATAACACACCGTCCGTTCGTCACTGTGGCACAGTCGCGAATGTCTGCGTGCCGGACGCGTGCCGACATCGAGGCGCGTAGGTATAGCTCGCGTTTTGTCCGTTTGTATGAAGTTGGAATACTGTATAGATAACATTACCGTAGCCGGGCGGTGTGAATACACCATTAGGACGGCGTGCTTTTTTTTGCTGACCTCCATATTATTTTGTTGTCAAGATGACTTTTGACCTAAGCAGTGATATCATTCAGGACGCCATGACAGTCCAAGCGTTTACGAGGCCTGTTCAAATTTATTTTTCAAATCATTGTCAAATAATGTGAATGTTAAATATTTTTTTGAAAATAAAAATATTTTTTGATTTGACTCACTTGTTAAAGTAAAGTATTAACTAGTTTTTAAAATTTAGTCAACTAGCCTATTTAGCGTTTGTCACTTGTCTAATAGGTATAACTAAGCTACAAGCGCAACTGCCGACCCACAGTATGGTTTGGAATAACACCTTTCCCTGCACTACATCAGGCAGTGCAGTTGGCACTTGCAGTCGGCAATTCCGATTGCAGCTTGGTTCGACATTACATCCTTAGAAACTGTGCTGAAACCGATCAACAAGCGATAGAGACAAAAATAAAATATTTAGAACTAAATAATAATTGAAATCATTTACTTATTGATAATATGCAATTACCTAATGATGGCAATATGATGTAGCACGCAGCCCTTGAATATTATTTCGTAAGCCTCATTTTCCTCGCAGTTTCATTCCGCCTTGGTGATATTAACGAGCTCTTTCATATTTTCTAATTTGTTGATTAAAATTTCCAATTGGCTGACTGAAACGCAAATAAATTCTCGAATGATAAAAACCGGAGCCATTTGGCTTATTAATTCTTATTTACCATGATAGACGAACTGAGATACGAAATTAATAGAGGTTATGAATACCTGACTTTGAGTGCTGGAAACGAATACGATTAAGGTGGAGGAAATGAGACTTGGGTATTTAAAGTCGTGTTACTACAAAGAAAAACATGTTATAATTGGTTTTATTTACTTATATTTATTTTTATGGTTCCATACCTCACGTACAGGAAAAAAAACGGAACCATTATAGGATCATTTGTTATCTGTACGTCTGTAAGTCTATCAAAACCCTTACTAGGAATAACAGTACTGGCCCTTTAAACTGAGAATAAGTCAAACTTCTGAGCCAATGCAATAAAAAGATACAGACGTTCATTCCGCAAATTATTAACTCTCGCAAGGGAATCAAAACCTATAGGATACTTCTCTGGAATTTAAGGTCCTATAACCACAGTAGTAAGTAGTACTAATTTAAGCCACGCAGAGAATCAAATCCTGAAAAGTACTTCGAGTGGACCTATAATCTAAAAAATTTAACATGAAGCAGTATTTGTATTTTTTATAAAGGAAAAATGTCGAAATACGGATCCCTGGGTGGGCGAGTCCGACTTGCACTTGGCCGGCTTTTAACTCTTATCCATTGTTCGTGAAAAAGAGTTTCGGTTTATCGTTACAACTAAAACATGTAAACTTTAATGAACAAAAGTTATATTACGTACAATGACTAAATTGAAGTATTGATTGGTAATATACAAAAAAATGAGACTTACTCGCACAGTTCATAAATGACCATACCAAAGTTTGAATAGCAACGTAGGTGGACACCAATATAGGTTTATACAAAATCTGTAAACAGTTCAAAGTTCAAAAATATTGTAAGACAAAATAAAAACTCAATTAGATGGTAAAAAAAAGTTATAATAATACATGTACCTGATAAGCGCATACATAATTGAAATATTCAGGCTCATACACATCAAAGAATATAAAATCCATTTTCACTGGCAAAGTTTTAAAATTATTCAGTGCTGGTGTGATCACTACGTGACCTGCGGGCGAAGTCTGATGCATCATTTTTGACATTTCGCGTCGACAATTTCAATTTTATGATTTTCTAATTCATCAAATATCATTTTAACTTACGTAGCTATATCTTTAATAAATCTTAAAAAATATTTGTAGTTTTTTAAGCATCATTGAAAAAATCTTCTCAATCAATAAATACACGAAAACACCAATTTTGTCTCATCATTTTTCGAGCGCCACCTGGTGGTTTTACACGGAACTATGTCGAGACTACCGACACTGTAAAAGTTCATACATGTTGGCAATAAGATGGAAAGTCAATGGAATACTATGCCATATTCAAATTGGATACATTTTAAATTAATTATATTGCAAGCAAAAATAACTCCTCTAAGGGCTGATTTTTCAATAGTACGATAAGAAATATTCGTCGAAAAAAATACAATATCAGCAATCATACGTAACTGTCATTTTTTAAATCTGTCGCTTTATAATTTATCAGTCTGAGAAGTTTTATCTGACTATTGAAAAATCGGTCCTAATATATATTTAAAAGAGTTCACATATCAGCAACATGATTAGAAAATGCCAGCCACAACAGGCGTTATTATGATAAATCAATATAGGTTTTGAATATTGAGCATTGCAGAAAATCTCACTTGTTAATTTTTGACAAAATGCTAGGTCGGTATAAGTTAGGGCCTACTTGGGTTATACTTCAATAACATTGATCGAAAGATTCTACTCATTTCGATTACAGACAATGCTAGCAACTGGCAGCTTAAAAACAATTTGGTAACTACAAAAAAAATATTTGTTAACATAAGTGCAAACATTTCACTCTATCCCCATTTTAAAACTTACAAAAAACGTCAAATCCACATCCTAACATAAATCCGACGAAAAGGTACCGTGAAAGTTTTATACTTCTCTCCAAAATCCTTTTATCAGTCTCGGAACAATGGAGTTCTCCGCTAATGAGCTGATCTGACAGTTGGGTAAGTACACCGCGACGTAAGCGCAAATCCAACAGTCTACACGACACCAGCATTTCAGTTAAAACTAGGTTTATGCTGAAATAGAGTTTCATTAAAATTATAACAGTGCTCCTAGCCGATCTCGACTACGGTGGCCAGTCACAACGACCAACCGGCTGCGCGGGACATATTATAGTGCACAAGTGTGTACCCAAACACAGGTGCAATCTCTATTTCTTTCTCTCTCATAGCCCAATGAGACACCAATCTAACACGACCGAAGAGAGATCAGGTGCAGGACCAACGGCTTTACGTATTTTCCGGGGTACGGAGGTAAAACGCCAACTTCCAAACTCACGACTACCCTGAGAATTTCTTAACAGAAAAATCCAGGTACATATTTTTTGCCCGACCCGGTGATTGAACCCGAGATCTCCGGCGTAGCCGTCGCTAGTGTGACCCTCCAACCGCTACACCAGCGAGGCAGTCAAAATTACACATTAAAACGAGACGTAGCTGTAGTTTTTCTATTGAAACTAGAAATGCGCCTCTATTGACAGTGTCTTTATCGATTTAATCTATTTTGGTCCCTGATTTAGGATACATAAATTAAATTTCAACTGAGTAATCATATTAGAAATCCAATAGTGACTAAGCTAATGTGATTAATAGCACAAACAAACCACTAGAAGCATGATATAATTGCAATTATCAGGATTTATTACAATGTCATTGCAATGTAAATTTGATCTATTGTACGACGCAATGTTTGCAGAAGGCACATTTGATTGTTATATGTATTTATATTATACAAGGGATTAGGTGTCACTTCGGCCCTAAAAATATCAGGTTCCCAGATTCCCATTAACTTTGATTTATCTTATTTTAAAGAAGTACCTAGTAACACCGAACCAAGTCAGAATAAACATCAAAATAAGTCCAAATTTTATTTCGATAGCTCTTCAGACTAACAATACTAGAAACAAAAATATCTAATTATTTTATGATAAGTGGAATTCCGTGAATAGAAGACAGATCTTGTTATATAAAATTTTGGCTGTATTCCACTCGTCAGTATTATATTATTTTTTAATAAATGACTAAATAAAATTTGACGAATAAAATCTATTTACTAATTAAATCCACCTCGTCACAATATGTGACGTAGGCATCTTAACCTTTTTTTTCAAATAGGTTTAGACTGCAGTAAAGACACAAAAATAAAGACTGAACTGAAATAAATCGAAAGGTTCTACATTTGAACTTTCGAGTGTTACTAATAAAAACATTATTTAGTATTTTTAAATATATTTTTTAGCTTATGAAAATAAGCGTTGCTCAATGCTTCATTTTACCTGTGATTTACATTTAACCTGTGTGTATGTGATATTGTTAGAATTGGATATTATTTGATGATGATGACTTTGTGATTAACAATATCAATTCAGAATTACTTAATTTCTCTTATAGTACGAATAATATTACAATTTTCATTATGAAATGTATATGAAATACAGTATTTAAGTTAATAAAAATGCGGAATTAACACTTTCCTTTTACTTTTCTGAGACATAACAATTTATTACAAAAAGCGAAATTGAAAGACTAGCGAAATGAATCACTCTCATTAAGGTCGTAACGTTGTTTATTTACCGAAATATTTTTATACTGTAAAACTTTCCGGATAAGAGTCGAAAAATGTTTGCACATTTAAATCATCATAATTTTATGACTTATCTCCGGGATAAGAATTCGTTTTAATAACTCACGAGAATGGAGTAATTAACTCGATGCTCGCAAATAAGAGCTAAATATTATTAATAAATTTATTAATATATTTCAGATTTACGAAGACAATGCAAGCTGCACTTGGGGGACAGCTGTCCTTGGCACTTTTTGTGAATGCTTCTATCATCGGAACCACTGCTATTCAAATAATTTCAGTAATGTGTGATTTTCTTTACTACCGATGTAAAAAGCTTAGTACTCAATCTCTCCCTTATTATTTTACCTACCCAACTTAGCAAAATGTTAAACGGGTGAAGCTTCGGTGCTTTATAACAAAGAGTATGACCTGTCAAAAAAAAACAATGCCCGTGAAGTTTATCTTCCTTGTCAGACAAGTTGAAATATGATTTGTTTTTATTCCATTGACGCATATTTGTACAGTTGGTATAATATTCTGAGCACATAAATAAACGCCTTAATGAGCAACAATTCTGACCCTTAGCGTCAACTCTAGTGTTGAAATTGACTATGTAAAGTGACTGAATTTGACGGACTGTCATTTACGGTCATATCGGCCAAAAAAGTTACAAAAACGGCAATTTACTGTCATAAATGGTTATTTTCGATTTCAGTTATATTTTATTACTTTTATAGATTGTGCGCACGCGATTGTTCAAACTCGGTCAGTCGCGTGACTTTCGTACCTAAAATTCTGTGAAATCTCGTTCTTTACATCTTATCTCAAAAAAGTTGAAATAAGAAATCAAATATTAGCTTACGAGCTGGATTCGAACCAGCAACCTTTGACTGATGTCGAGATGATGATGAGACGGCGCATGACGTCACGCGTAATGATGTGTTCATAAATTTCGCGCAGGTTGAGTATCGACATGGCAGCTCCGATTCGCAGCTCGATTCGATCGCCAAAGGTTTTTGGTTCGAATCCGTCTTGTGCGAAAATTTTCGATTTCTTTTCATCTTGTTGGTTTAAAAATAACATTGTGAGGGTCAAATATTCATAAAACCATCTTATCTAAACTAAATTTACACGCACGTAAATTTTCTCTAGATAAGTGTAAGCCAAGTTCTCTGATATATTTGTTGTTGTCTGAATCCGAAAAACTGTTATTACTTACATAAAAATCGAATATTTTGTGTAAAATACATAACTTATAATGACCAAGAATTAATAATGTATCTTTATCATATTTAATGATAAATCAAGCCAAGAAATTTATTTGTTCTTAGTATTAGATGACGTTGGTTCTTAGTTATAATAAAACAATGAAAAGTCATAATAAGTAGGTAATCACATCTAATTCACACAAAGACAAATAATTATTTTTGCGAAAACTGAGTTATTTTCGGTCAAAAAGACTGAATTGATCAGTATTTGACCGATCATATAAGGTTTATGACTGGTCAGATACAGTCATTTTACTACAAATATGTACATTTTCGCGTAAAAGCGACCCGATTTCAGGTTTTCATACACAATTTTGTTTTTATTACAGATTGAGTCGCCTCAAAAAAATATCACCGAGGTGATCTGGGTCCTGGCATATTTGTCCCTTTTCATAGCCATGCTTTTTGTAGATTGTTATTTTGGGAGTGCTATTACACATAAGGTGAGGGTTTCTGAATATTTTAGTTGTAACGATGTAAGTTTCACGTGGACGGACGTGTAACGGCGTAGTTGGAATTGATCAGCCTACTAATTACGAGCTGGTTGCTTCCCAATGATTGCTTTTGTTATGAATTAAACTAAGCAGAATACTTGCCTTAAGTTTTAGTTTAAGTAAGGACAGTACCTACAGCTAGTTGATACATTTTCATATTATTAGTTTATCAAGAGAAGCAAGCATGCTCGTTAACAATAAATAATAATAATAATAATAGAACGTTTCTGCTATCATGTAGCGACAAATGGTGTCTGATTTTATCTTGCTGCATCCTCGTAGTAAAATAACGTAGGTAGACAACATACGAGTATGTCTATAACCCTGCGTTAGAATCGATGTAGTCGCAAAATGTCAACCTTAACACACTGCGCTACTTTTAGCATCAATACAGTCGCGATACTTACGTGCGTTAGCATCGATATAGTCGCGATGCAGAAGGTGGAAATTGTCAAATTATGTTCTGAATTTTGTCGAATGCATCGATACTAACGCGCGACTACATCGACGCTAAAAGTCGCAGTGTGTAAGGAGTCTATGTTAATAACTCCTCACTGTTGTCGACGGGCTGTTCTATTCCCCTTGATGTTATGACCGCACCACACCCGCTGTGACCGTAGCTACGCAAACTGGCGGATGAAGTTTGGACACCAGTCCTGAATGAGTAGGTACAATATGAAGGTGAGCCCCGGTGGGTGTGTGCACACCCTAAATGTTCTGAGCTGTTATAGTTGAAAATTGATTTTGTTAAATCTTCCGCACACTAAGGCTTAAGATTTGTGTTTTTTTGGCTGTCGGTTAACAATGTAAAACATTTATTAGTCATTATTTCTGTCGTGATTTGACTCCGGTATTTATGTATAAAAAACTTGATAGTACCTAATGTCACTTTAAATGACGAAACGTGCGAATTGCTTATAGTTTATATTAATTTTAATATATTTATTGAGAAAAGACACATTGGCGTTGCGATAATGCGTCTCCGTTATTGCGATGCGTCGGCTATTTGAACTCATATCGTGCGTCTGTCGACGCAACTCATCACCACGGTAGCATGAAACTGCTGTTTTCTATGTATTTCCATGAAATTGCCTCCGTAGTTCGGGACACAAAGCTATAGCGACGCGGCGTCGAGCGGCAGACGCCAGTGTCGCCTGACAGCGGATCAGTAGCAGGCTGTCGGTCGTAAGTTCAATAATAGTACGCTAAAAACTGGATCCGTCATTGCTTTTTTAGCAATTTGTTACATTTTTGTGTCAGTCATATTTTTCATAAAGATGAAATAAGAAACCAAAAATTTGCGCACGGGCGGGACTTGAACCAGCAACCTTTTTGGCATACCGGGCCAAACGCTCTTACCAATTGAGCTACCGTGCTGTCAGTCCGACCCTGCGAAATTTATCGTTTCTTATGAAATCGTCAATTGCGTGACGCTTAGCGCCATCTAGCCGTCTGTTTATTAAACAGATGGCCCAAGCAGTAATTCTTTACAGAATACATTCAATTTGGAAATTGATGTAGCTTCGCTATTTAATGCTTTTTTTTTTACAATGTTTTTAACACTCACAGTGTCATATTTTATATTCATAAAAATGAAATAAGAATCCAAAAATTTGCGCACGGGCGGGACTTGAACCAGCAACCTTTTTGGCATACCGGGCCAAACGCTCTTACCAATTGAGCTATCGTGCTGTCAGTCCGACCCTGCGAAATTTGTGGTTTCTTATGAAAACGTCAATTGCGTGACGCTTAGCGCCATCTAGCCGTCTGTTTATGAAACAGATGGCCCAAGCAGTTATTCTTTACAGAATACATTCAACTTGGAAATTGATGTAGCTTCGCTATCTAATGCTTTTTTTTTAGAATGTTTTTAACACTCACAGTGTCATATTTTATATTCATAAAGATGAAATAAGAAACCAAAAATTTGCGCACGGGCGGGACTTGAACCAGCAACCTTTTTGGCATACCGGGCCAAACGCTCTTACCAATTGAGCTACCGTGCTGTCAGTCCAACCCTGCGAAATTTGTGGTTTCTTATGAAAACATCAATTGCGTGACGCTTAGCGCCATCTATCCGTCTGTTTATGAAACAGATGGCCCAAGCAGTTATTCTTTACAGAATACATTCAACTTTGATATTGATGTAGCTTCGCTATCTAATGCTTTTTTTTTAGAATGTTTTTAACACTCACAGTGTCATATTTTATATTCATAAAGATTAAATAAGAAACCAAAAATTTGCGCACGGGTGGGACTTGAACCAGCAACCTTTTTGGCATACCGGGCCAAACGCTCTTACCAATTGAGCTACCGTGCTGTCAGTCCGACCCTGCGAAATTTATGGTTTCTTATGAAAACGTCAATTGCGTAACGCTTAGCGCCATCTAGCCGTCTGTTTATAAAACAGATGGCCCAAGCAGTTATTCTTTACAGAATACATTCAACTTGGAAATTGATGTAGCTTCGCTATCTAATGCTTTTTTTTTTAGAACGTTTTTAACAGTCACAGTGTCACATTTTATTTTCTAAAAAAAAAGCATTAGATAGCGAAGCTACATCAATTTCCAAGTTGAATGTATTCTGTAAAGAATAACTGCTTGGGCCATATGTTTCATAAACAGACGGCTAGATGGCGCTAAGCGTCACGCAATTGACGTTTTCATAAGAAACCACAAATTTCGCAGGGTCGGACTGACGGCACGATAGCTCAATTGGTAAGAGCGTTTGGCCCGGTATGCCAAAAAGGTTGCTGGTTCAAGTCCCGCCCGTGCGCAAATTTTTGGATTCTTATTTCATTTTTATGAATATAAAATATGACACTGTGAGTGTTCAAAACATTGTAAAAAAAAAAGCATTAAATAGCGAAGCTACATCAATTTCCAAGTTGAATGTATTCTGTAAAGAATAACTGCTTGGGCCATCTGTTTAATAAACAGACGGCTAGATGGCGCTAAGCGTCACGCAATTGACGATTTCATAAGAAACGATAAATTTCGCAGGGTCGGACTGACAGCACGGTAGCTCAATTGGTAAGAGCGTTTGGCCCGGTATGCCAAAAAGGTTGCTGGTTCAAGTCCCGCCCGTGCGCAAATTTTTGGTTTCTTATTTCATCTTTATGAATATAAAATATGACACTGTGAGTGTTAAAAACATTCTAAAAAAAAAAAGCATGAGATAGCGAAGCTACATCAATTTCCAAGTTGAATGTATTCTGTAAAGAATAACTGCTTGGGCCATCTGTTTCATAAACAGACGGCTAGATGGCGCTAAGCGTCACGCAATTGACGATTTCATAAGAAACGATAAATTTCGCAGGGTCGGACTGACAGCACGGTAGCTCAATTGGTAAGAGCGTTTGGCCCGGTTTGCCAAAAAGGTTGCTGGTTCAAGTCCCGCCCGTGCGCAAATTTTTGGTTTCTTATTTCATCTTTATGAATGTAAAATATGACACTGTGAGTGTTAATAATTCTAAAAAAAAAAACATTAGATAGCGAAGCTACATCAATTTCCAAGTTGAATGTATTCTGTAAAGAATAGCTGCTTGGGCCATCTGTTTTATAAACAGACGGCTAGATGGCGCTAAGCGTCACGCAATTGACGTTTTCATAAGAAACCACAAATTTCGCAGGGTCGGACTGACAGCACGGTAGCTCAATTGGTAAGAGCGTTTGGCCCGGTATGCCAAAAAGGTTGCTGGTTCAAGTCCCGCCCGTGCGCAAATTTTTGGTTTCTTATTTCATCTTTATGAATAAAAAATATGACACTGTGAGTGTTAAAAACATTTAAAAAAAAAAAAGTAGTCATATTTTTTCTCTTTTTTGAGTCTAACCAGTTTAGCAGTTGTCATTACTGAATGGACAGTTTTAGATTTATTTCGATCAAGTATAGAGAATGAGTGAGAGTAAATTGTCTTATTTCCCAGATAATCTTTCTGTACTTTTTTATTTTTCTGTACAAATACAACAAAAACAAGACATCATCGTTTTCTTCCTCTTCTAATAAAATATACATAAAATTGCGATCACTTTTCTCGGAAAACTCGGAACCAACTGGATTCCATCTGCTATTGCCGTCTGCAGTCGGGTTCGAAATCATGACTGTAGCGATAGGTCGTCACGACGTCTCGTGGTGACAACAATCGTCAACACGTCATCCACTTGTACCTTAATTTAACGCAGTTACAGCGCCGACCGACGCAGCCGTCGCAACACAACGGAGACGCCCATTTGACTTCGCTCATTATTCTTGTTTTGCTTCAGAGTCTGCAAATACCAACAGTTTTGTTCTCTGGGCCATGGCTGGGGCTGCCTTTGAAGATGAAGCGGAAACTGGTGATGTTCATAGCTAGGGCGCAGCAGCCCATCGTCCTGAAAGCTGTCAAGCTAGCCCCCGTTTCGATTCAGACTTTCACAACGGTGAGTGAAGATCAAGGTTGAAGCATATCTATCCACTCGTAACGAGAATAGTACCGTTGATCCCGAGTTGATCTAGATCCGCGGTGGTTACGCTACGTTTATAAATGTCCATTGAAGTATGGAGTTTCATACAAAGAACACTGAATGCCTCAAGTTGATACTCTTTTGTTTTACTATTTCTAAACTGTTAAAAAATACAGAAGATAATTTATAGTTTAATTTACAACCGGTGCAAAGCCGTGTATAACTGTAGTAGCTCGACTTGAAGCCTTCTTAAAACACTAGACGTTCACAGATTATAGGTATGTACTTACACCGCGGAGAGACATTTCTGACGTCTTTTTTATCTTATACCACTTCCAATTTATGTACTTCACATTGGTATCATGAATTACTTGTTCTCTTTTTAGGTGAGAGAGAGACCGTTTAATATATAAGTATGATACGGAGTACATTAATGGGGGGAAATGAAAAAGAAGGCGAAGTCAAAAATGTCTCAATTTTGCGGTCGACCTATATTAAGAGTATGTTTAAAGATAGCGTTTAAGTATATCGTGAAAATAAACACCTTATGGCCTACTTCAAAATGTCCAAATAAGTTCTAGCTAGCGTTATCTGTCTAATACTATAAAGGAAATGTCGTTTCATATTTAAATTATCAGTTGGTTTGTGCTTATTTGTCGACGTTGAGACATGCTCTAAATGCTTCACGTCGTTGTTTAGCTACAATTGTTACTTGAGTTTGAAAAAACCGATGTATAACTATTGTAATGAAGAATAAGGCTTTTCTACGAATAACTAACTTCAACAGAAAAGCCATCGCCGTACTATTAAAAGACGCCCTTAACAAAAGCGGTTGGTTTTCAGATAGCTTTGAGATCATTTATCATATTTCTTGTCCGCAATTGTGTTCTTGGCATCATTTTCTCGAAGTGTCATTGCCAGTCCAAAGCTTGGTTCTAATAACATAAGTAAGAAATTGGTTTTATAGATTTATTTGCATGGCACATCTAAAACTTCAATTAAACTACGTTCCTTATCCCAAAAGCCTTTGGCATTTGACAAAATTCATTTCTAGCAATCCGATACATAGCAACTTATCGCGGCGCACACTTCAATTTAAAATATGTTCTTAATCCCAAAAGCCGTTGGCTTTTGACTTTTTGTTATGAGGATGGATTGACACATCACGACGATAGAGTTTTCGAGACACGCTTAAAACAATTGTAGAATACGGAAAAAAGTTCATAAAACGGGCGAATAAAGTCGCTTGGAAACGCAAGTCAAACAGATTTCTAGTAACGCAAATAAGAATTCTGTGTAGACGGATACAACATAACAAAGTTATCCATCAGAGTTTTCGAGCTAAATAGTATACTATCTAAGAAACATATGTCTTGATATCATATGTAGGTATCTTATCACTACTTGAGTAACATTTATACACCCTAATGCTACTTATTCAGGTTACAACAATTAATGTTCGTGCAAATTGATATAAATCAAACGTTTATTAACATCAATCGTGATAATTCAAACATGATTTACATCTATCTTATTCAAATAGTTCAGTGTCTGTTATTGATCAATCATATTATTTGAGTAATAAATCAATAATGAAATACTGATTCTCATGGTTCAGTATTTCATTATTGAATTATGAATTTGACGGCCTCCGTGGTGTAGTGTTTAAACACGCTAGGGTTTAACGCATCGCCATTTCGAGGTCCCGGGTTAGCTTCCCGGTCGGGTCAATGCAGAAATTATAATTTTCTATATTGTATCGGGTGTATGTGTTGTGGTACTACCGTTGTGTCTGATTTTCATATCACAAGTGCTACAGCTACTGACTTTGAGATCAGGAGCTCTATTTTTTAAATCACTCGCTTAAATACGGCGAGTGAACGAAAACCAATTAAAAATCAATGGAAATCACGCAAAATATAGACATAGGTACTCACAAAAATCATTTATGTTTTCTCAAATCATTTTTGCGTGAAATTATACTAGTTTTCATTGGGAAATCGAACATCAATGAATTTCACACGCCATCTCGACGTGAGTGATTCAAAATAGGGGCCCTGAACAATGTATGTGATTGGTGTCCAATATTATTTTATTATATTAGCCTAATCAGTCGGGGTTAATACCTAAGATACGTGTGAAGTATAAAAGAATAATTAAATAATCATTACGTGATTTTGCTCTTGATCATAATCACCACCATATTTCTTTTTTTCAGAAGGCACTTAGTAGTTACTAATAATAGTGTGTTTTCCACGAAAGTACAATTAAAACGAATGACCTTTGTCTACCACTCGTCTCATTGCTCATATACGTCAGGCAGCTACTAGCTTATCCGCGCAAACTATATTTGGGTCGATTTTACCAACGTCAGTTAAGGGCCGACCCACAAGTACCACAACCACACTATGTGGTCGGACATACATTTTTTATTGAAAATGAATAGGACCAGGTACCACATTTTGCAGTCGTTATCGACTTTTCACATCGCAACCACCAGCGACACCAAAAACTATGACCGAGAAAGAACAGAGAACCACATTGATATGGTTCTCGGTTCTTTCTCGGTCTCGGTTCGGTAGTCGGAAACACAACACAATTACAAAAAGCTGCAGCGACACCATTCACACGTACCACTGCTTGACCATATTTGAACGCTATGATGTGGTGATGTTATGGCACGTGTGAGTTGGCCCTAAGACGTATCCTACTGAAAAAAAAACCGGCCAAGTGCGAGTCGAACTCGCGTCCTGAGGGTTCCGTATCAACTTTAACTGATTTAAGGAATTCACTTAGTTACCACACTATTTTGTTGCAAAATACCACATTATTTTATTTGACAGCAAATATAACCTTGTTTTTCATAGTGTTTGCATGAAGAACAAAGTTAAGTTTTGCGGTTGTTGAAAATGAGCTATATCTCAAAAACTTCAAGTTAAATCTCGTTCAAACCAATTTTAGTTTAAAGTATTTATACTCACTTAGTTTAGAAGTTAGATGGGGGGACGCCCATTTGGCCACTTCGGAAGTGTGTATCTCTCAAACGTTAGACTTTAAAAGAAATTGGTTTTAGAAACCGCAATGACATTTTAAAAGACCTATCTATAGATACCCCACACGAATAGGTTTGAGTAAAAAAAAACGGTTTTAGTTTCATGTATGGGAGCCCTTTCTTAAAAATAATTATTTTTTATTTTTTGTATGAGAATCTTAAAGCGGTTAACAAGGTACACCTTCCTACAAATTTCAACAGTGTGATGCTTATAGGTACAAAATAAAGTGGCTGTGGCATACGGACGGATAGACAGACAGACAGACAGACAGACTTGACGAAACTATAAGGGTGCCGTTTTTTTTGATTTTAAAAAATACGTATACACTTTGCTGAAAAAGTAGGTGACGTTTTTAAAGTAGGCATTTAGACAAATATTACTTATCTAAAGTTAGTAAAATTGGGTCTAAAAGCAAATAGGGTTTTTTGATTGACAATTATCTTGGTACTTAAGGTTTAAACTGTCAACAGATTGATTGAATAATTACGTTTGTGTGTGTTTCTAACAAAATATACAGTATACGTAGTTACCTTGACCTGGCCATAGTGCTGATACAGACAGGCAGACTTGATGAAACTATATAGGTTCTGTTTTTTGTCATTCGGCTACGGTACCCTTCTTACTATTATAATGACTTAAACATTGTTCCCACAAATGTTCTATTCGAAAAAAGTGGTGCATTATTGTATTGGCAACTTAACATTAAATTAGTATTTAAATCAGAACAATTTCAACCAAATTATTCTAGGCGCTTCGTTTTAACCGACTGTAAAAAGGAGGACGTTATTAATTCGACTGTTTGTTGTTTTTAATATATGTTGCCTCATATCTGGGTCATTTGAAGACCAATTTGTTTTTTTTCCTTCCTAGAGGTTATAACATATAGTTGGTCCCATTGCAGCCAAGTCGGGATCTGATGATGGAATCTTGGTGCAATCGAGAGTCACCTCAAATTTTAAAGTCACGTACAGTGTTTTCGTACTAGAATCACAATGTTGACATACTGTTACGTCTGATATTCAACATTGTGTGGAACTGAGCTGATGGTGAAACTCCTTAATGCTTAGAAGTTCAGTGATTAGCTTATTAAAGTACAGAGTCAAAAAGTGCAACCCGAGGGCGGTTCCTATAATCTCATTCTTCCTATAATCACCAAAAAATAGCAAATAAAATAAACTTTTACAAAAAAAAACAAAAGTGCACCAAACATGTTAAAATCTTGATTTCTTAAAGGAAAGGACTCCTCCATTTTAGGCGAATAATTTATTTTTGGAGTCGGTGCAATAATGATGCTTGAGATGGCCAGAGTGATAGCACCGACTTCAAAAAGAGCAATTTAGTTTTGTAGTCGGTTTTGTCTTTTTTAAAGGCTTAATTTCGAACTTTTTTTTTCAGGTGATGAATTGGACTTACAAAGGCTTCGCAGTAATGAACCAAATGAAGTAATATGCATAAATAAAAATATTCGAGAAAAACTATACTGATGGTAGAATATACCTTCTTAGTTGTCGACAATTACATAAAAAATTTGAATTTGGACCGTACGAAAATGACATCATACTTTTATATAATTATTTCTGTTATTATTCAAAAATTTACACGTAAAAGAAATCGAAGCATCATAGTTACTGAAAATATGGAGTCAGTAGATATAAAGCAAAGTGCAGAGTTATCCGGTTCATTGATCACAATGGATCCGTAGGTACCGAATTTAAAACATCGCGCGGATTACCCTGGCTATTGCGTATTTTATCATGATCCTGTAGAAAACTTGAAAGAGTCTGTAAAACCAGGACCTTACCTTATATTATAAAACTAGTAACGAAATTATAAAAGCGAATTTTTACTTGCTGTTTTTGTTTTATTTTTGCGAGGTTGTCTTAAATATCGGAAATACATTTCTTTTTCCTCACTTATATTATCCTTAATTAAAAGATCATTATATAAAAATCTACACTGATATTTTAACTTTATAAAGATGAAAAAAGAAATGTGTTTGATAAACAGACGGGACGGGCACAAAACATCACGCGTAATAACTTATTCACAAAGGACCCCAAATTTTGCAAGGTCGCACCGACAGCACTTAATTGGTAGAGCGTTTGGCCCGGTTAGTTAGGTTAATTTAGATTATTTCATGAAGAAGAGCGACATTCACTCATATAACACAAGAAATAAACACAAGCTTGTCGTTCCTAACTTCAGATTAGTTAAAACTAGTAATTCGTTCATGGGAAATTGTATAAAATTCTTTAATAATATACCACACAATCTTGTCGAATTGCCGGTTGATAAATTTAAGAAACACGTTAAAAACACGCTTATGTCTAAAGGCTATTATAAGGTTCAAGACTATCTGAACGACACGAATGTGTGGTCTGTCCAGCCTGCACCGACTGATGTACTTACCTTTGATGATTTTGATCTTACGGCAGCTAGTGGTGACTGAGTTTGTTCCGGCGTTTCTTCTCAGCACTTGCCTAATTGTCTGTGTTCTGTCTCGAAGCGCTGGTAGGGCCCAAAAGATAAGGAGACATGATTCGGCCCCTTCAGGGCACAATTATTTTTATTTTATTTTTCACTGTACATTTGACGTTCATAAGTGGCATATTGTGTCCTAAATTGAATAAATATTTTTTTGATTTTGATTTTTGATTTTGACCCCAAATTTTGCAAGGTCGCACCGACAGCACTCAATTGGTAGAGCGTTTGGCCCGGTTAGCCAAGAAGTTGCTGGTTTGAGTCCCGCCCGTGCGCAAATTTTTGGTTTCTTATTTCATTACATACTTTAACTTTATTTTTTAAGAGAATACACAAGTACGCTGCGAGTTGACTGACCACATGTGCCACTTTTAAATATATCTTGAGTCTTAATGACCTTAGTTAAGTGTTTTAATGCTGATGGTGCCATGAATTGATTATTAATTTAATATTATCTATATTTTTGCATACCGCCTTCTACCTCACTGATAAATGTTGTTTCCTCTACCCAATGGTTGTCTGGAAGAGATCGCTTCCAGCGATAAGACCGCCAATATTGTACAAATGATTTGTCTTTAATGTAATTGTTTCTTATGTCCTTACTCGTGCAATGAATAATATTTTTATTATTATTTATTATTCATAAAAAATATAAAGGAAACAAAAGTTGATTATAATCTCCATTTAAGCCGAGCTGCCAGCAAAAATTCAGTGGTAGGGCCCAGGTCAATGGGCCGCGAGTGCCTCCGGCGACATTGAGAATAGAGTTCCACCTGCGGCTAAAAGTAGCCTATCTTTGAAATTTTAATGGACACACACGAAGCGAACTCCTTACACACTGCGACTTTAAGCTTCGATGCAGTCGCGCGTTTTGGATACGCACGACAGCAATGTGACTTGAATTAAATAACTTGGCATCGATCGAGTATCGATGCAGAAGCGCGACTGCATCAATACTAACGCGTGTAAGTATGAATGTGGACGTCAATATACAGTACATAATTTGTCAATGTCTAGCTTCTGCATCGAGACTGCATCGATACTAACGCGCGGTATTACCGCAATTGTACCGATGCTAAAAGTAGCGCAAGTGTGTAAAGGTTGACATTTAGCGACTGCATCGATGCTGCATCACGGCTGCATCCCTGCTAAAAGTCGCACTGTGCAAAGGGTCTAAGTGTAATGGACGTACACTTGGGTAAGTCGTTATTTATTTTAAAAAGAAAACTGAAATAAAGATGCTTTAACTTGAAGGATATATCATGCATAAAAGTTATATTAGAACTTGACTTTTCAGGCTGAAAAGTCAAGTTCAAGTTTATTAAACATGTCAATTCAAGTCAAGTTTATTAAAAATGTGTATATTATTCTTACCTTTTGTCATCGGTGTTGCATTTGATGAATGAAAGTAATCGTTAAAACAAAACACTTTGTGTAATTCATTTAGTATTAATGCAATAAATGAGCAATTTAAGGTCAATTATTTCCTCAGGTTATACAGCGAGCGGTCTGTGATAGGAGCAAAAATGTTGTATTTCAGTATACGTAGTAACTTTGACCAGTAGGCCTAACATGCACGCCTCGATGCTGATTATCGCGTCGATAAAACATTTTTATTTCCTAAATAACATGTACTCCCACTTTGTTTTCACATGTAAGGCAATCATTATTGCTTTTAAAAATAAAAAATACATTAAAATTAGTCAAAACCTATTTAAACATGGTTAAAATGACGTTTCAAATTTATCGAGTGCCAAGATAAATGATAAATAAGCGCGCATCTTAGGGCCGCGCTGGTCAAAGTACTCGAATGTGCTTTAACTCAGAGATATAGTAATCCAAAGTTATAATCCCTTATCAATGTATATCGAAATCGCTTACTCGTAGCAGTCGAGTTCTATGACTGGACACAGCGTTTGCTATAAAAATCTAAATTTTGAGGAAGCATCAGAAGCACTGAACAAATTCTCTTCCCATCTTAACTACACAAGATAAATTTTTGAAGTCTGTACGGTTTACACCTTTGCCTTTAATAATCTAAACGGATATAATGATATAAAAAAGTTACATTGCTGGTTTAGGTTGTGACGGTGCCAGACAGCATAACGCACATAATTACCGATAAGACTGGCACCGCCACCCTGATGCTCACAACGATGACGTAGGCAAGCGTCACACGCACGGGCCGCGTGCACAGCGGTCGCCCCCCTACACCCCGCAACCTCCCCGCGCGCCCTGCGTGGCCGAGCAGACCGGCATTCGTTGGAGCCCGGCTGTAGTGGCAACACGTAGGCGCGCGCAGTGGTGCTATCCGGTCTCTGGCGAACGCTGCCCCTTCCCTCCTAACTTCCCTACCTACTTGGGGTTAGGAACAAAGGAGCATAGGAGAAGGCTAAGTCGGCGGCTGGGAGTTCGCACGACCCTTCGCAGTTAGGAGTCGCCTGGGCTGGGTGATCAGGGAGCATAGGAGAAGGCTAAGTCGGCGGCTGGGAGTTCGCACGACCCTTCGCAGTTAGGAGTCGCCTGGGTGGGGTGATCAGGGAGCATAGGAGAAGGCTAAGTCGGCGGCTGGGAGTTCGCTCGACCCTTCGCAGTTAGGAGTCGCCTGGGCTGGGTGATCAGGGAGCATAGGAGAAGGCTAAGTCGGCGGCTGGGAGTTCGCACGACCCTTCACAGTTAGGAGTCGCCTGGGCTGGGTGATCAGGGAGCATAGGAGAAGGCTAAGTCGGCGGCTGGGAGTTCGCACGACCCTTCGCAGTTAGGAGTCGCCTGGGTGGGGTGATCAGGGAGCATAGGAGAAGGCTAAGTCGGCGGCTGGGAGTTCGCTCGACCCTTCTCAGTTAGGAGTCGCCTGGGCTGGGTGATCAGGGAGCATAGGAGAAGGCTAAGTCGGCGGCTGGGAGTTCGCACGACCCTTCGCAGTTAGGAGTCGCCTGGGTTGGGTGATCAGGGAGCATAGGAGAAGGCTAAGTCGGCGGCTGGGAGTTCGCTCGACCCTTCGCAGTTAGGGCAACGTAACCTGGGGTGACAGCACACGATACCGTGAGGTAACTAGACTCCCACTATCCCCGCACCAAACCTAATTTCACTCCCACGATTCGCAACCGCGAGTGACTTCGAAACCGTCTCGACGCCAGAGTGATCACACTTCACGATATCTTGATAGTTTCGCCTTTCGATCAGGGATCCCGTTAGTCAATAAGTGTCCGATGCCGTTAGAATAAGGAGTAGCCAATAAGGTAAGAATTGTACTAATAATAAGCTAAGCCGAATAGAGCCGTACCCATTGTAAAGGTGGTTTCATTCACAAGTTTCCCTGCAATAGTTAGGTACACATCTCTTCCTCCCGTCGGGCAAGGGCAGAGCAAAGTACTTTATGCTGACGAAGGACTCAGGCTGAGCTAGCCGCAAGGGACCTTCGTCACAAGGTGTTATTTTGTTACAAATTTACATATACAGGGTTAATTTAAATTAGCTGATCACCTCTTGCAGGCAGCTTCTCCACAACAATCCCAACAACATTTGTTCTACGACTTTTCAAAATTAATAGTTTTTAAAATTTACGTTTTTCCATACAAAAATTATTTGTTGACTCTAAACTTGCGTTACTCTATTTACGCACCTTGCGTAGACAAAATAATCACCACGTGCAGCGGGGCGCGGGGTGGCGGGCGGGGTAACGCAGCGGCGGCGATGCCCATTTGAACTTGACCTCAGTCGTACGTCACGGTCGATATCAAACGCGTGCGCCGCCGCTGCGCACGTCTCCTCACTTGCCGCGTAACCGAAGTTCAATTAATTAGTGAGTGCCTACGGAAAACAGTACTGCGATGCCGTAACGTGAGTACACTGCGATGGTACGAGTGCTGCCTAGGTGTGGTGACAATGTTCGCGAAGCCTGCAGCGAGTCTGAACGGTAGGTATCGCGACATGCTTGGGTTTTAACAAACTTACTTCTTTAAAGAAGCTGAATACGTAAATTCAACGTGAAAATGTAAGCCCCCAGATAGTCTGAATAACTTAGGTACAAACGTAGTAAATTAACCGGCTTAGAAAAAAGCGCGGGAAATAGTAGGTAGTTAGTACCGAAACGTTGAATGAATACAGGCGGGGCGAGGTAGGGGCGCCTCGGCGTACATCATACAGAGTAGTGAATAACAGAGGAAACAAAATTATTTTTCTTTTTCTTTTTTTGTGTTATTTATCAAGATTTGTAAAAAGTCGTAGAACAAATGTTGTTGGAATTGATGTTGAGAGGCTGCCTGCAAGAGGTGATCAGTTAATTTAAATTAACCCTGTATTTTTTTATAGTAGAACCGTTTAGAGTTAATTGTTGGTTACTTCAAGTGCCAAATACTACCAAATTAAAATTTTTCTCCTACATTATAGGTTAAAACTTACAAAATGAAGTTGCAGTAGCGAGTAAACTCCTCTTCCCCAAATCACTCAAGCAAACACATGCTCGAAAACAATGCTAATGAGACCAGATGAGACTAACGCCAGTGCGAGGCATCTAGGCAGCGGGAATAACCGATTCGACCATTAGCGACAAATGTTTGCGGCAATCAAACGCGCGTTGCGGCCCGACGGATGCGATTAATCAATCTATATGTACGTCGCCAGCACATCAGGCTATACATTTATGTTGAAAATTAGCTCTTATTATAACTGCTTAGGATACCGCAGTGTTTACCTTGACGTACTGTTGTCGACGCACTCACCGCGGATGAGCAAATAACGATACTGTCTTCTTTGAAAAACAAATCTTTGAGAACCGTAAGTCATCTAAGTAATTTGCTTAGTGAACTTCCATGTCTCCACCGCCACGTCCACTTTTACGTATTGTGTGTTTTGTAATATTTGGTCAGATCACAAATTGTTTACAAAATAAACAAGTACTCTTTTAACTACATTTTTGTTTTTATAGGGTTTTGTCACTATACAAACTCAATGTAAATTGCACTTGTAAAAAGCAACTTTGGCTGTGTGACAGACGAGGAACGACGACGAGTTCCTCGTCTGCCTCGCCTGTGACAAAACACTATGAAAACAAAAATGTAATTATAAATTGGCTTCCTTCATCTTATCCGCTTGTTAAATATATGTAAAAATATTTCCTTCGGATATTGTGAGAGCAATCTCGCAACATTGATGACGTCACGCAGCCTACGCAATAAAGTAAGCGCTTGCAAAATTCAACAGGCTTTCTATGTGACGGTGGCCGAGTGGTATAGGCATATGCCCGGATAGCGTAAGACACGGGGTTCGTTTTCTCGTCTGTCACACAGCCAAAGTTGCTAGTACAAGTTACAAGTGCAATTTATATTATAAGGTACACTTTTGTTACTGCCAGAAAAGTATATTAAGTGACCAAAAATGCAAACTACCGAACGGACCGTCTGGCACAAGTTTTAAATTAACTGCATTCTCTAATGCTACAACTTAAGAAAAGTGATCTTAAATGCGTAAAACTAAGCAAACGAACCTAAGAGGCTTCTAATGCATATTGAGAAGCAGATGTAACATTATTAGAGACACGTCTAAGTCATCAATTATTCAACGTTCCACATCTCTACAAGCTACGATAAGGTCACAAATTCTCAATGTAATAGGTACACGTGTCTTCGTATCTCATTGTTTATGACGGTGGCCGTTGGAATTTTATTTCTTAGCATCAGGATTGGTGTAAATCTTTAAGAATTTTGCAATAATCGCAAAAGAATGCTTACACCGGGTATCAATAAAAAAACCGGCAAAGTGCGAGTCGGACTCGCATTCTAAGGGTTCCGTGCCAACTTTAACTGAATTAGAGATCTACTTACTTCCACTTAGCCCAAATACCTAATATTTGTTGACAGCAAATATAACTGTGTTTTCATAGCATTTTTATGAATAACAAAGTTGTGTTTCGGTTATTGAAAATGTGCTCTATCTCAAAAACGACTACCTCGATCTCGTTCAAAATAATTCTTTTTGTCGTTCATTTTATAGTCTTCGTCAAGATCTGCATCTAGCCTACCCACAGACACCCTGTACGTATAGTTTTTTTTTAGGTTTTAGTTTCATGTATGAGCCCCCACTTTTTATATAAGAATCCTAAAGTGGTTATCAGAATACATCTATCAAATTTGAAATTCAGAATAAAGTGGCTGTGACATATGGATGGACAGACAAACAGACAGACTTGACGAAACTATTAGGGTTTCGTTTTTTGCCATTCGGCTACGGAACCCTAAAAAACTGTTTTACGTAGCCAAAATGAAAAGCTATGGTGTATTCGTTCGCTTTTTAATGCAGGCTTCAAAAAACGTAGTTAGGTACTCAGGTATCGATTTCCCAGCATGAGTGCTAAGAATACCTAAAAGGATATCTGATAATGTATCTGTTTATTCTAATGATATCCTACACAAGCAGCAGTAAACTATTTCACCGGATCAACTGCATAATAATAGTAACATAACTTTGACGACACGATTGGTGCATTGGTTAGAGCTCTTGACTATTACGCCGGCCGTCGCGGCTTCCAATCCCGCAAGGTGCAAATGTTTCTGTGATGAGCACGAATATTTGTACCTGAGTCATGGATGTTTAGTATGTATTTAAGTGTTTATTGGTATGTTGTTTGGCGTATATTTATATAACTTTCCCTCAACTGTTACTAATAAAAAAAACGGTTACTTGCTTTCATCCAAATGAAAAAAACTCATTATCAGTCAAAATTATTGTCTTCAGTTACGAGTATGTCTATACACTTCAAAGAAAAGCCATTAAATTTAATCTTTACTATTTGAGTTGGTCTTAAAGCTGAGGGATTATTTGACTTAACTTTGCGATAGACAGTCAGATATTTCAACAAAGTCACAGTGAAAATACGGCACAGTAGCCACTCTTTGAACGTTTTTTGCTGAAACGCGTACTTTGAATTTTGCAACTAACCCGCTTACTTCAAAAATAAATTGTACACCAACCACATTAATTGCTCTTAAGTAGCTGATGCTGCTTCAGTAGCTACTGTACTTGTGTTATGCAAATCAGACACAACAGTGGTCCCACAAAACACAGACCCGTGACATTATAAAACATTTTGATTTCTATATTGACCCGACCGGGAATCGAATCCAGGACCTCAGAGAGGCGACGCATTAAAAACCCAGCTTGCTCAGCCACTTCACCACGGAGGTCGTCAAATTAGGAAGATCTTGCATACCTTTAAGTTAAGAAAACATGATTTCATCCTTTTGTTGAATCAGTCGGGTAAAACAAGCATCGTTAAAGTAATAATTTAGATACACCTACATAGATCCACTTGCCAGTGCAGAGCTGTCAATACAAGTTTAAAATGTAGACGCGTCTTTTGACACTGACAGGAACAGGATAGACTGACAGACTGGTAAGCCTTATTGAGATACCACTTTCTTCTATTTTGTAACAGAACGCTCCAGGCGGGGATTATTTGTAGCCACATAGCGTGAATCGGGAAAATTGCTGGAACAAAGAAAACTTTTGAATTTGTAACTAAAAATGGTGTCGGAGCTTTTGTGCTAATTATCCCATTGTTTATGAAAGTCATTTAGGATTACTATGATGTTATTTAACAGTTCATAATACTTATAAACAATGATATATGTATGCAACCAACGTTTATGAAAAAAATGTGTCATAAATATTCGTGCAACGCAGGTATGCGTAATTACAACAAAAAAATCGGCCAAGTACGAGTCGGACTCGCGCACTAAGGGTTCCGTGCCAAATTTAACTGAATTAGGGAATCCACATACTTCTACTTAGTAAAATACCACAATATTTTGTTGACTCCAAATATAACTTTGTTTTTCATAGTGTTTGTATGAAGTACAAAGTTATGTTTGCGGTTGTTGAAAATGTGTTATATCTCGAAAACTACTCGTTCGATCTCGTCCGAACCAATTTTCGTTGAAAGTATTTGTTAAGATCCACATTCTATATTATTTCAAAATTTACACTTGCTTGGTTTAGAAGTTAGATGGGAGGGGGATGCCCATTTTACCACTTTAGAAGCGTCTAGCTATGAAACGTTAGACTTTAAAAGAAATTTGTTTTAGGAACCTCTACGTCATTTTGGAAGACCTATGCTTAGACAACCCACACGCATAGGTTTGACTAAAAAAATATATTTTGGTTTTAGTTTCATGTATGGGAGCCCCCCCCTTAACTGTCAATATTTTTCATTTTTTGTATGAGAGTCGGTAAGCGGTTAACAAGACACATCTTCCTACCAAATTCAATTGTGTAATGCTTATAGTTACAGAATAAAATGGCTGTGACATACGGACGGACAGACAGACAGACAGACAGACAGACAGACTTGGCGAAACTATAAGGGTTCCGTTTTTTGTCATTCGGCTACGGAACCCTAAAAACAATAGATTCTAAAGAGTATTATGTATGTCAATACTTACCATATTATTAATTTAGACATCGGTAATGTTATACTATGAATTATGTAACTTAATCTAACTTACTTAACTTTTATCGCCATCAATAATAATGCAGCAATTTGTAGAGGCTGCGATGTATATGCCATTAAAACGGGGCATTAGCTTGCATGCCAGTTCCTGGCATTCGCAAGTTAAGCAATTTGCGTCCTTGCATGCCTATATTCATGCTATTGATATTAACACGCGTCAGTTTTGGAGCCCCGCGCATCCACTCCCACACATTGCATACCAGTAAGCGTCTTCCAACACATACAAGAAGATACTAGCAGCACGTGCAAGTAGCTGGCATGCAAGTGTGCTAGCTACTGGCTTGTGTATCGCACGCAGCCTTAGTAATGTGTTACATTACCTATCCAACGACCCTTTATTTGAATCACTCGCTTGAATATGGCGTGTGATTTTCGTACAAAAACTAATGAAAAAACCGTAATATATGGACGTTAGTACTCAAAAAAAATCAGTGATTTTTTAAACAATGCCGTGTGTAATCAAACTAATTTACATTGGACAATCAGACATTAATCAATAAATATCGCACGCCATATTGATGTGAGTGATTCAAAAATAGGGGCCCAAAACAACACAAATTGGCGCCTGTATGGCTGGGTATCGAAAATCGTATGCACCTCATAACTATTGCGATTAGCACCGGAATTGTCGTATTGCTTGTACCATAGGTTGAAATAGTCAGTGCATTCAGTGAAACCACTGATGAAGTAGAGGTAAGTTCTCATAGAGACGCATACCAACACATGTTACATTGTAGCAACCATTGTCTTAAGGCTGATTCACGCTACATCGTGCCGGCGCCGGGCCGGGCTCCAACAGGGTGCCGGCCGCGGATCGGTCAAACATTATTGTATACATTTTGCATGAAGTAAATTATGCCTGTGTTGTGGCGTTGGAATGCCTATGGGATTTTTTCGGCTCCGGCACGGTCCAGCCCCTCGTTATGACACCAGTATGACATGACCGAACGGCGAGAGAGGAGGTAGTACTTATATGGGAAGTATTTAAAGTGTTGAAAAATGAAAAACGCGAAATTATCTGTACTAGACTTATGCAAGAAGATTAACTCTGAAAATGGGTGTAGTGTAACTGTTTTTTATATAATTTAAATGATTATTAAATAAATACTTGTCCAGTATTCATCCAATCACATACATTGCTCTGATCCGAAAGTATGTAGCCAATGCACTTGTGTTATGGAAATCAGACACAACGGCGGTACCAGAACACCCAGATCCGAGACAATATAAGAAGATCGTTTTCTACGTTGACCCGACTGGGAATCGAACCCGGAACCTCACGAGATGGCGACACTTGAAACCAGCGGGCTAGCCACTCGACCACGGAGGTGATCATAATATTAAAAAAAACGTATATGCAATCACGTAACCATTTCTTTCCGATATAAATAATACAATATAAATCATTTATTGCAGGCTTAAAAAACCCATATAAAGTACACTACACAATAAAAATAAAAATACAATGGCTAAGAATGTTTTAACACTCACAGTGTTATGACACGGTAAGTGTTAAATGTTATGACACTGTAAGTGTTAAAACATTCGTAGCCATTGTTTTTTTTTTGTGCAGTGTACATACTTTATATGGGTTTTTTAAGCCTGCAACAAATGATTTATATTGTATTGTTTATATCGAAAAAAAAATCACAGACATGAAATAAGAAACCAAAATATAGGTATATATTTTTAAAAAAATATATAATAAGTTTGGCCTGGTTAGCCAAGAAGTTGCTGGTTTGAGATCCGCCCGTGCAAAAATTTTTGGTTTCTTATTTTATCTTTATGAATATAAAAAGTACAATTAAATAAAATTTAATGAATTTTCACCGAGAAAGAATTCGATGTCGTTAGTGCACAGCCTGATGAAGGGAAGTGGTTAAAAATAGGCCCACGTGATACTTCACTAGCCACTTTCATAATTTCACTGTCGGATTTATGCAATGCTCCCTTTGCCAGAATGAGTGATAAAATCATTGTTCATTATATCAATTTACCAACTGTTATCGTGTTAGCTGTAAATTTACAAATGAGAGAGAAATGAAATGCGATGGCGGCTGTCGAACATGCGACTGGACACGCCCCCCTTCTCCCCCCATCACAACACCATTCAATTTTGAACTCACAGCGCGTCACAATTACGCGTACCTACAATCTACGTAGCGCTGAATTCTGTCTATGACGTAACACTGGAATCAGAAATGAGATACCGGCAAGGAATTTAAAAATTGTTGGAGAGCTTACATTCCTGCAACTATTATACTCGTAAAGGAGACAGTCGAAGGTCGCCCCAGCCAGAGTCGTTTCATATTTGATTAGAGAATTACACCAAGAGACTTGACTTCAGCGTTTTCTTAAAATGGATTAAATTATAAATACAAAATAATGTTTTAAGTTTGCTTTCATCTAGTGGGGTTCAAAATACGAAATTTGCGCTAACAATTGCTTTTTTGAAGAGAAAAGGCAAAGTGACGAATTGCTATGACTTACATTTGATTACCTAGAAGGCGGTTATTTAAAAGGTTTACGTTTAGGCCGCGCAGATGGCTAGGTACTTGGTGGTAAATTCTGCTACCAATTCTTGACAGTTCTGGTTTGAGCCAAACGTAAGCAATCTATTCGATTGTGATTTTGTTCCAATAAATTAGTAAAATTGCAGCCCTAGAAAGTGTGGACTTTGACTCCATACATAGTTAATTCGGTTAAACGTGAAAACCCTTCTATCTACAGATACATTCATAAATGAATTCATTTTTATTCAGTTTTGGTTTGTCGCATAGGATATTACTTTTGGGGCATACAATATATGATGCGGCCATTTGCTTTCACTTAAACCATCAGACTGTGTTTAAGACTCAAGGTTCGAATCCTTTTCTGCCACAGTTGCCTTTTACACATCAATGAAATTTTTAACATGCAGCAGCAGAACAAAATGATTATGTAACCTCAAGTAAGCTATAGTTATAGTTACCCGGAGCCGAGCATTTCGATGTATGTCTAGTGATTTAAAATACTACGACTTGCTGACATGGCATGGCATAAGCACATGCATATGAAACAGTGTGATGCTTATAGTGAATAAAGTGGCTGTGACATACGGACGTACGGACAGACAGACAGACAGACTTGACGAAACTAAAAGGGTTCCGTTTTTTACCATTCGGCTATGGAACCCTAAAAATTGCATTATAAAGCATCTTTTTAATGCATCGTAACCGAGTTGATGTTAAATAAATCTGATAATTATCATCCTCACTACAAATAATACTCGAACGGATAGTACCTAAGTCGATATGACCGAGCAAGAAGGATAAAAAATACTTTAACAAAAGATCATATTCGCAACGTCTGCAGTTTACAGAGATGTTTCAAGCCTTTCTATCGCAAATTTATTGGTGCTCGCGGAGTGGCTATGTGGCGAGCTTAAAAAAATATGCACTGGACTTTTGCTCCATTTATCACACGCAGAAACACATTAATCTTGTTAATCTCAAGACCCCTTGATGATAAACATTTTACAAAATATTTTTTCATAAAAATAGTTTATTTATGGTGGGTCTCGTAAAAGTAAATGTATCTACTGAAGTATGTACCTAGAACTTGTCAAATACACGGGAAGTGTTTGCTTTGATAGTTGCAATATTACCGTAGACATCACTTCTTTTTATTACATATTTTATATCTGTTTTCGATAAAGGTACGTTACGTTGGTATAAAGGTACGTTTAGTGAAACGTATCGTGAGAAAAACCGTCAAAGCTATTGAAAATGTTTTAATGCAAAACATATCATGCAAATTAATTTTACATTGCAATAAATAAGGCAACATATTTGGTGCTAATTAAGCTAAAACACCGTGGATTTATCAAGGCAAATAATGGTGCCGTCATTCGGAATGAGCGGTTGCATCGCGCGCGAATTATTCCACCACTCATAAAGCCGTATTTCCCGTGGTGAAACCATTCTGTACATTTTGATCACTGACAACAATAGGCTAGTTTCGACTTAGAATAATTCACAATGTTGGTAGTTTTTAGTTTAACTATGATAAAACTATTGTTAACGTGGATATCGACTAGGGTGCACGGCCCTAGCGTCGGACGACGGGCATCACTAAGGAAGCTGTCAAGATGGCGAATCTGGCATGCAGGCTTCGGCGTGGTTGGAGTGCTCGTGTATCAAAATATAATCAATATAGTTTTAAACGCAATCGAATCGTATTTTTTGCAAATCCCGCTCACACTATAGACAGTAAAAAACTAATGGGATCATTTAAAAAAAAAATAAGGTTATCAATATTTTGAATAATTAAAGTCCAAAATATACGTTCTAACAAAGAACTTAAAGTCACGTCTTAGCTCAGTTAACGAAAAATTGTAGAGGGAAACTGGTTATTGCGTTCACGCATACACAATGGATGACGTTACACGAGTGATGCGATAAAGGCTACTGCGGTTAGATGTCGATATTGCGTTCATCAATAGTGTTTTTCAGTTAGATGTATACCTCTATTTATTTTATTGTTTTGAAATTTAAAAAAATAAGCGATCCAAAGAGGAAACTAAATCATTTACAGCATTTTTAATATCGGCAAATAAAAGATTTATTGCTGTAAGTAGTAACAACCTGAGGTAAAATTGTTTCACAGAGTTGTTCGATTGTGTTCTAAAATTTGGTTTTGGATAATTACTTCAATTACGTTTTATTTTGTCTATATGTCAAAACGCAAAACTGGGCAAGCGAGGCGAGAATGAGTTGAATGTGGGACCGTTTGGATATGGGCAAAGGAACGCCAGGGGACAGAGGCTGGCCGACTTTCTGGAGAAGGAGGGACTCTTTGCGATGAACTCTTTCTTCCAGAAGCCGCCTCAAAGGAAGTGGACCTGGTTGAGTCCCGATGGCTTCACGAGAAACGAGATTGACTTCATCACGACTTCCAAGAGACGGTTATTCAATGATGTCTCCGTGATCAACAGGGTGAAAACCGGTAGCGATCACCGAATGGTTCGAGGCACAATGAATATAAATGTCAAATTGGAAAGGTCCTGCCTGATGAAGTCCACGCTCCGACCGACTCGTGCTCATATCCAAAATCCCGAGAGATTTCAACTCGAGTTGTTAAACCGCTTCGATAGCCTAAACAATTGCGTATCAGTGGACGAAATAAACAACGGGTTTGTGGAAACTATCTAAACGGTGGGGTCTAAGTTTTTTAGGCCTGGCCGTAAAAAAAACCCTCAAAAACTGTCGGTCCATACTCTCGACCTTATGGCAAAACGTCGATCTATGGCACTGCAGACCTCCGTTAATGCTGAAAACTACAGGCAGCTCAATAGACAAATATGGAAGTCCCTGCGACACGACATCCGTTGCTTTAACACTAATAGTGTTAAAGAAACGATAGAGCGGAACCAAGGCTCCAAAGTGTTTGCAGGGAACATGTCTATTGGGCAAAGCCAGTTGACGAAGCTTAAGACGGAGGACGGCAGTGTAGCGTCGACGAAAGCAGAGGTTTTGAGGGAGATCGAAAGGTTCTATGGGCAGTTATACACCTAAGTTGCCAAACCCGTTGATAGCTCGGTCAGTGACCCACGAGCTATCCTGACCCAATACTACACCGAGGACATCCCGGACATCAGCCTTTACGAGATTAGGATGGCCCTTAAACAGCTCAAAAACAACAAGGCACCTGGCGAGGACGGAATCACAGCAGAGCTTCTGAAGGTGGGTGGAACACCGGTACTTAAAGTCCTTCAGAGACTTTTTAATTCCGTGCTGCTGGAGGGCATCACGCCAGAGGTGTGGAACAGGAGTGTGGTGGTGTTGTTCTACAAAAAAGGAGACAAAACCTTATTGAAGGACTACCGACCCATCTCACTCCTGAGCCATGTCTACAAGCTGTTTTCAAGGGTCATCACGAACCGTCTCGCACGTAGGTTTGATGACTTCCAGCCTCCCGAACAAGCCGGTTTCCGAAAAGGCTATAGTACCATAGACCACATCCATACGCTTAGGCAAATTATACAGAAGTCAGAGGAGTATAATATGCCTCTATGCTAAGCGTTTGTGGACTATGAGAAGGCCTTTGATTCGATTGAAACTTGGGCAGTGCTTCAGTCTCTGCAGCGGTGCCACATAGACTATAGGTATATAGAGGTGTTAAAGTGCCTTTACAATAACGCCACCATGTCGGTCCGAGTACAGGAGCAGAATACGAGGGCGATTCCACTGCGGAGAGGTGTGAGACAGGGAGATGTTATATCTCCGAAACTGTTCACAGCAGCATTGGAAGACGCCTTCAAACTTCTGGAATGGAAAGGAACCGGCATCAATGTCAATGGCGAATACATCACACACCTCCGATTTGCCGATGATATAGTCGTTGTGGCAAAGACGCTGGACGATCTTGGCACTATGCTCGAAGACCTTGACCGGGTCTCCCAACAAGTGGGTCTTAAAATGATCATGGAGAAGACGAAAATTATGTCGAGTTCCCTTGTTGTACCTACTCCAGTATCCATTGGGAATTCAACTCTAGAAGTTGTTGACGAGTACGTCTACCTGGGACAAGTGATCCAATTGGGTAGGTCCAACTTCGAGAAAGAGGTCAATCGACGAATCCAACTCGGCTGGGCAGCGTTCCGGAAATTACGCAAGAGTGTCTTCTCATCTCATTTACCTCAGTGTCTTAAGACGAAAGTCTTCAACCAGTGTGTGTTACCAGTGATGACATACGGATCCGAAACATGGTCTCTAACTATGGGCCTTATAAAGAAGCTCAAAGTCACACAACGAGCGATGGAGAGGGCTATGCTGGGTGTTTCTCTACGTGATCGAATCAGAAATGAGGAGATACGTAGAAGAACTAAGGTAACGGACATAGCCTTGAGAATCAGTAGGCTCAAGTGGCAATGGGCAGGGCACATAGCGCGAAGAACTGATGGCCGTTGGGGCAGAAAAGTTCTAGATTGGAGACCCTTCGACCAAAGACGCAGCGTAGGACGTCCACCAACAAGATGGACAGACGACCTTATAAAGATTGCAGGATCAAACTGGATGCAGACCGCTAGTAATCGGTCGCTGTGGAAAGCCGTGGGGGAGGCCTATGTTCAGCAGTGGACGTCCTTTGGCTGATAATGATGATGATGAATGATGATGATATGTCAAAACAGATCAAAATTGATTTATATTGAAGAGCTAATTCGTGATTTCATGACATTATCGGTCCACACACTATCTGACTTTGTCTCTAAAAACCTGGATTCGAGGCGTAAGGTTATTGGCATCTTCCTAGATCTCGCCAAAGCATTCGACACTGTCTCTGTCGACACCTTACTGGATAGGCTGAATGGTCTGGGTGTCAGGGGCATAGCCCATAGACTCTTCTCCAGCTACCTGAGAAATCGGTCACAGGCTGTTAGGATCGGCAACTGGACTAGTTCTGAGATCCCAGTCACTATTGGTGTGCCACAGGGCAGTGTCCTAGGTCCCACATTGTTCCTCATCTATGTCAACCAACTGTGTGAATCTCAACTGGTTAATGGGAAACTCATAGCTTTTGCCGACGACACTGCCCTGCTCTTTGAAGGTGAGAGTTGGAGTAAAGTGTTCTGTTCTGCTCAGCTAGGATTTAATAAAGTGTCTGACTGGATGTCTACCAACTCCTTGGCACTTAATGTCTCCAAAACGAAATACATAACTTTTTCTATCGACAAACGTGGTCAGCTGGCGGGCTTTCACCTCATATCGCATTTCAGCTCATGTCTGCTTAAATCACAATGTCATTGTCCGGAATTGGCTCTGGCTGATAATGTTAAGTATTTGGGAGTCATGATAGACTCCAATCTCAATTTTCACTCTCACTTAGATCTTGTGACGGGGAGAATCAGGAAGCTCATATATATATTCAAAACATCGCGACATGTTGCTGATTACTCTACCATCAAAATGGTCTACTTGTCCATATGTCAGTCAATTCTTGGTTACTGCATCACCTCCTGGGGTGGTTCAGCCAAAACCCATCTCCTGAAACTCGAGAGAGCTCAAAGAGCTATTCTGAAGGTTGCTGCGTTTCTACCTATTCTATGTCCTACCACGAATGTATGCAAACATTGGAAGGTACTAAGTGTTCGTCAGCTGTTCGTTCTCTCTAGTACTGTCCGCAAACATTCTTCACTCGCTTACGATCCCCTTTTACTCCCCAACCGGCGTAGGAAGGATTCCGTATGCTGTACCACACTATTTAGAACTAGTTTTGCTCATAGATTTTACTGTTTCTTGGGTGAGTACCTATATAAAAAATTGAATGGCCTTCTCAACATCTATCCACTTACCAGACACTCTTGCAAGAAAAAGTTGATCATGTGGTTATTAGATCGTAACTACGAGGAAACTGAAAAGTTGCTTACAATAATAAAATAACATTTTATTAGTCACACACACACATGCACACACACGTGCACATACACGCACACGCGCACATACACACACACGCGCACATACACAAACACACACACACACACACACACACACACACACACACACACACACACACACATACACGAACATTGATATATATCAAATCAAATCAAAAATATTTATTCAATTTAGGACACAATATGCCACTTGTGAACGTCAAATGTGCAGTGAAAAATAAAATAAAAATTATTGTGCCCTGAAGGGGCCGAATCATGTCTCCTTATCTTTTGCGCCCTACCAGCGCTTCGAGACAGAACACAGACAATTAGGCAAGTGCTGAGAAGAAACGCCGGAACAAACTCAGTCACCACTAGCTGCCGTAAAATCAAAATCATCAAAGGTAAGTACATCAGTCGGTGCAGGCTGGACAGACCACACATTCGTGTCGTTCAGGTAGTCTTGAACCTTATAATAGCCTTTAGACATAAGCGTGTTTTTAACGTGTTTCTTAAATTTATCAACCGGCAATTCGACAAGATTGTGTGGTATATTATTAAAGAATTTTATACAATTTCCCATGAACGAATTACTAGTTTTAACTAATCTGAAGTTAGGAACGACAAGCTTCTGTTTATTTCTTGTGTTATATGAGTGAATGACGCTCTTCTTCATGAAATAAACTATTTTTTTACGGACGTACATTATATTGTCAAAAATGTATTGAGAAGCCACAGTTAATATGTTGATTTTCTTAAAGACCTCTCTCAGGGAGTCACGAGGACTAAGTTTATAAATAGCACGAATGGCCCTTTTCTGCAAAATAAATATGGTATCAATGTCTGCAGCAGAACCCCACAAGAGAAGACCGTAAGACATAATACTGTGGAAGTACCTAAAATACACAAGCCTCCCCGTTTCAACATCAGTCAGATACCTTATTTTTCTAACTGCAAAGGCAGCCGAGCTTAGCCTCCTAGCCTCCTAGGGCTTCAATATGAGGTCCCCACTGTAATTTTGAGTCAAGTGTCATGCCCAGAAATACAGTGGAGTCTATTAAGACTACATTATTACCATTTAGTGCAATATTTGGTGTAAGTTGCTTTACATTAGGCACAGTGAATTTTACACATTTAGTTTTACTAGCATTCAGCAACAAGTTATTGGTGGTGAACCAATTCAATACTTTGGAGAGAGTATTGTTTACTTCGTCAAAATTTTCTTCATGTCTTTTCATTTTAAAAATCAAAGAAGTATCATCAGCAAACAGAACTATCTCACAAAGATTTGTGGAATAAAATGGCAGGTCGTTTACATATATCAGAAAAAGTAAAGGCCCCAATATTGAGCCCTGGGGGACCCCCATTTGAAGAGGGGCTCCGGAAGAGTAGGTACCATTTATGTTAACTGATTGTATTCTACCTGATAAGTACAAACTTAACAACTTAGATGAGTTTTCCGAGACACCATAGTGTTCTAACTTAATGAGCAGTGTCTGATGGTCTACACAATCAAACGCCTTTGAAAAATTACAGAATACACCTACGGCATCATGTTTGTCTTCATAAGCATCAAGAATGTGTCTGATTGGAAACTGATTTTGGTCAATACATTCATTAAAGATATAAGATAAGTAAGGAGCTATTAGAGGTATAATGGGTTTTATTGTGTCTATTGAAATACCTGATTTATCCTCTGTTTTCTTTTGTTTTAATTCTTTTAATGTTTTTATGATGTCTAAAGGACCAATATTTCTGAATTTAAATGAGGATTCGCACCTATGAACACTCGACACAAGTAATGATTTCGCGTAACTTGAGCAAGAACTCAACTGTGTATAACTCAACTGTGATATAAGTTTAATGTCTAGTTGGTATGCTAAGCTCTAAAATATTTTTCATCTAATGTTCTATATAGATTTCTTGAACTGCTTCTTTACGAAAAATCCGCGCTCTTTGGCGGTTTGCTGTAGTGGGAGGCTGATGACCTGTAACACAGGTAATTATTACCTAGCATAGGCATCAGTCTCACACAAAAACTATAAATTGTTTGAAATTAATGCTGTGTACACATGTGTTGTTTGTGTTGAGAAACAAACTTGATTTGATTTGATTTGATCTGATTTGATTAAAGTAAAATTTTCTCAAAATGTTTTTGTTTTAAACTTGACAAGCTATTTTATCTTGTGGTGCCTTGTATACAAGAATACAGGATACGCCAGAAAAGTAAGGGTAGAACCCTTAATTAAAATTTAATAATTTTGTTAAATATTTTTGTACATATGTTTTTAAATTAACTTACTAAGCTAGAGTACTACGAACTTTTTGAAGTTTGACCAACTGGCTTATTCTACTTTGACAAAAGAGGGATTTTCAAGCCAAATAACCTCTATCTTTAGGTATAGAATCTTGTGTGTAGGAAGATGATTGGTCTAGAATTTCCGCAACATATTTTGATTGGTTCTTTAAATAGTTCAACTTGTAATCCTATGCGCTCAATTATCCGGGTAATTTTGCGTGAAATGAATACACATTTGCAGACTGTGATATGCTTTTCGGTTTACGGTCGAGGTCTTTTCCGGTTAACCATTTTCAAACGAAAATCGCTTACATATATGACACGGAAACGGGCGTCACATCATACAAAAGACGGCGTAAATATGCAAGCCATTTTGACTCTTAAAGTGGTGGCTGCGGTGACTTCAGAAAAAAAATACTGTATACATTTTCTTGCTATTAATGGTAAAACTTTTTCCGATCCCGTTTATAAGTCGTATCATTTTTCAACTTTAACTTTACCTGGGTTATTTCAGCAGAAGCTAGCCATGTTTTAGGAATCAAATGTATCAACGTCAATACACTCATAAACTTGGGATGAAATATTTGGACAATGGGCAAAGATGGAGAGGGTGTCAAAAGTTCACGGATTGTGAACAAAAAATATAGATGTTGCTGGTACTGGGGGCGTTGTGATTAGTATTGTAAAATGACTGAATCGATCAGATTCAGTCATGATTGTCATGAACCTTAAATAACCGGTCAAATACTGACAAAATCAGTAAATTGGACTGTATGTTATGTACCGGAAATCGAATTATCCTGACACAGTTTTCGCAAAAAAATAACAAAATCACACATCGTTGTGTTAATTAGTTGTAATCACTAAACAGAACTTTTTATTGTATTTACTAGAAAACATTGACATCCAACTCACAGAAAAAAGTATTTCTATTTATCTCACTCCTGTAGTGCTGATTAACGCACGCTCTGCTGAGTGTATTATTCGAAATCGCAATACGAATTTGCTTACCAAAGTCAAAGTATCATCGCAATACGCATTTTGTCCTCTCGCAGGCCTGATAATATTCAATTGCGCAGAAGATGCCATATATAAATGTGGGTATACTTAACCGAATATGTGTGTAGGAGCTAAATACCGAATGTTCTGTTAAATTTTATATCAGAATAAAATAGACCTTTATTACTTAGTGAGTAGAGCGTGTAGAGCAAAGCCATTGCGACTATGGCAGGGTATTAAAATATAATATTTTTTCTACCATCCTTATTAGATCAAACACAAAAACCATGCAGTGATCACCGCCAGTGTTACTTGCACTTTGCTTGTTTAAAAAGTATTTTTATCGACAGTACTCTGCAGTTGTTAACTTCGTATGTTGATAATTCTTTTTTGCGATTGATATGACTTAATCTTCTTTTTGTTGTCTTTATGTTTTTGTAGTTCACCGTTCACCAGACGCCCGGATTATCTGGCACTGAATGAATCGTTCTGAACAATGTCTTAACTGTTAAACTAATTTGGAAATTATGATCGAAATGGCGTTAGCGGTGCCGCCTTGGAGTTTCATGGGTGAGAGTTTAACAGGCCTAATGTATTTAAGTCTGAACAGTAGAATCCCCATTTCACGTGAATTGAATCTCTACATAATATGTTATTGTTATATAATAACACTAGCGGTCCCCCGCGACTTCGTCCGCGCGTTTTGAGTTTGCTCCCTCCCCTCCCGTCGCAGCGTCATATTTTATATCCTAAAGCCTTTCTCGATAAATAAGCTGTCCAACACAGAAATATTTTTTCTTATCGGTCCAGCAGTTCCTGAGATAAGCGCGTTCAAACAAACAAACTCTTCAGCTTTATAATATATTAGCGCAAGCGCCCGTTGTACTTAAGCTGCGAACATTATTTCGGTGCGGAGTTATGTTAAAACTGTGATAGCTCCTAAGATATTTATTGAAATCAAATGATATAAAGGGCAACTTGGTTCTAAATGAAATGCTCGTGATGATGAATGTATTTATTTTGATAAGAATTAATACCTGTGTGTATAATACACCTCTAAAAATAATGCATTATTTTTTTACAAATTTATTAACATAAAAAAGGTTGTAGTAAGTCAACCATAAAAGATAGACATATGCTGTCCCGGACTTTATTATAGAACTCTTAATGCTGAACAATCCTGTTATACATGATTTTTGTGTAACTTAAGCGGTTTCCGCAGCGTATGCAGCGGAAGCTCTCAAAAGGAATATCTTTCTCCCGTTTTCGCAACATTTTTCATTTCTGCTGTGGTCTTATGAGTCGTATCTTTATGTTATATAGCCTAAAGCCTTCCTCGATAAATGGACTATCCAACGTAAAAAAAATTTTTCAAATCGGGCCAGTAGTTTTTGAGATTAGCGCGTTCAAACAAACAAACAAACAAACAAACAAACAAACTCTTCAGCTTTATAATATTAGTATAGATCAAACATTATCTATCACTTAAAATTAAAAAAATAGGGGGGTTGGAGTTGCACCTTATGACTCTGTTCTTTAAGAAGCTACAAACTACCTATCATATGTCCTGTCATTATTATTACTGAACTCCTAAGCGTTAAGGAGTTCCACCATCAGCTCAGCCCCACAAAATGTGGACTATCAGACGTAACAATACGTCAACATTAAGATTTTAGTAAAACAACACTACACGTGCTTTTAAAATTTGAGGGTTTCCCTCGATTACACCAAGATCCCATCCTCAGATCCCAAATCGGCAATAATGGGACCAACTAGAAGGTACACCCTCTAAGTAAGCGAAAATATTTTTTGAATCGGTCAACTAACGACTGAGATATGAGGTAACAAACATAAAAAAAAAAAAACATACAGTCGAATTGATAACCTCTTCCTTTTTTGAAGTCGGTTAAAAATATTGTGAGTTAAAAAGCAAAGCACAATTATGTAGAATTAAGCAAAAAGAATAGCACTAACTACAACTGTGTGTGTATATATATGTGTGTGTGTGTGTGTGTGTGTGTGTGTGTGTGTGTGTGTGTGTGTGTGTGTGTGTGTTGTGTAATGCCATACCTTTGGGTACTGTTAGACGGATAATCGTTTCTGGACATGGACAGCACTAGACCCGTCAGATAGATCGTGTTTAGCGCTTGGACGATTCATGGCCGTAGAGGGAGCGAGTGCTTGATATTACCCCAGATAATATAATATATTACTATAGTTATTTTCATCAGTACCTACGTCTTAATCAGGTTCTTTTATTATCAACATAACACATTATTTTTGTACAAGTAGTATGAGTTCGGTATATATAAGCAGCACTAGCCCACAATTGTCCAAAAGGAACCTTAGAGTTCCTGGGTATGTATGTATGTATGTGCTTTTTGCGAGTTTACGTACTTACGTATGTGCAAATAAGTAGTCACTACTTTTAAAAGTATACCTACATTAAAGTTATATTTGTTGTACAGTCGACAGCACATCAGGTCACTCACATTTGTTGCAAACTAGCCCGTATTACAACTGCATAAGATACCGTAGTGTTTACCTGACGTGATGTTGTCCGTACTTATATATATATATATATATATAATATCTTAAATTATTATTATTATATTATAGAATTAGGTAATAAGATCAAATTATATCATTTTACAACCCAAAACGATTGCATGCAGCTTCATATCATGATTTTAGAAAAAAAAATCACCTGGCTTTAATAACAAATTCATGAGAACTCGAGTTAAAATCGGAACTTACAGTGAAAAGTGTAAATAAGTATACGACGACATCATATTTTATTTTGGAGTATTTTATTGAACCTTATAGAGTGTGGAGAAAATGCTTTTACAGAAGAAAATTCTAGTTTGTAGTCAAAAAAACATAAACAGGGTATGGCCTGTAATAGGAGCAAAATTTTAAAATATATGCCCTTTATGTAAAATCAGTTTTAAATGGTTTTTATTTATAATTATACCTTATAGAATTATTATACCATTGAGAATATAATTATACCTTATAGAACCATTAAAAAATAAATTTATTATTTTTTCTAAGAAAATAAATGTACCAGAAATCATTGCAATCAACTAAGTCTAGTCATAGAACTTGACATTGTCATCTACTACAACGTTATAGCGATTTTGGATTATATCTTTAGATTACTATAATTCTGAGTTAAAGCATTTTATAGCACTATGACCGGGTCAAGGTGGCTACGTTAACTCTGCAGAATCATTGATTAAATTTTTGCCCCTACGAGTAGGTACAATAGGTCATACGCTGTATAGACTGCCTACGCATAAAGTTGAAATGTGAAGCCATAATACATATAAAGCAGTGTTTTAATTTTATTTTAAATAACAATAAAAAATAAAGATACATAATTATATCATCTTTGGCTTTAAACAATGCCTTTTTAGGGTTCCGTGGCAATAAACGGAACCCTTATAGTTTCGTCAAGTCTGTCTATCTGTCTGTCCGTCCATATGTCACAGCCACTTTATTCTGAAACAATAAGGATCGCCCTGTTGAAATAAGGTAGGAAGATGTATCCTGTTAACCGCTTTACGATTAAAAAAATAATGATTTTAAGGGGGTTCCATACATGAAACTAAAACCGATTTTTTTTGTCAAACTATCCAAGAGGGGTGTCTATAGATAGGTATTTTAAAATGACATACATGTAGGATCTGAGTTCTAGATGAAACGGAACGACAGTATGACGTATGAATGAGTGAGAGAGAAGGTATGATTAGAATTGTTACAAGATTGAAAGAGGTTGAAAGATTGGAAGGATTTGGATGACCGGAAGGAGGAGGGAATGGAAAAAATAATGGAAGATAGTTAGCAAGTAAAAGACGTAGCTCGTGTATTAAAGATTGTTTAATATTTAAAGAAAAGCTTGTTTGTTGCAAATTCTCGAGTTTCACTCAAGAAAACGCCCCACATACATGTTCCTAAAACCATTTTCATAGGTAGGCTTAAACGCGCGCAACTATACAAAGTATAATTTCATTCCTCGATTTTATACTCAAATAACTCAAAGCCGTTAAGCGAAGTAAAAATGTAACAAGAATAACTAAACTTGCATAATAGAACGAATGATTGAACTGTATTGTTTTTCGGTAAATCAATGCTGCACCAAAGCAGTTTGGTGTGAAAGTAAAAATCCTGTGAAGTAAACATTGTTGTATTATGCCGTGTGAAAGTCGATATTTTACTTAAACTTTTGACAGCTCGATAGCTGTCAAAAGTTTTGAATTTGACAATACATTCTAACATAATCATATGGCAAGTGGACAGCATTACTTTATACTTTGATTAGCTCTTAATTCACGCAATATGGTAGGTATAAGAGTTACAAGCTTCCAAAGTTGTCAAATGGGCATTCCCTCCTTTAACTTCTAATTAAAGCGAGTGTTAACTTTGAAAACAATATATATAATGAAGATCTTATCAAACATTTTCAACAAAAATGGTTTGGACGGGATCAAACTAGAAGTTTTTGAAATATAGCACATTTTCAACAACCGCAAACATAACTTAGTTCTTCATACAAACCCTATGAAAAACAAAGATATATTTGTTGTCAACAAAATATTGTGGTATTTTAACTAAGTGGAAGTAAGTGGATTTCCTAATTCAGTTAAAACTTGCGTGGAACCCTCAGTGCGCGAGTCCGACTCGCACTTAGCCGATTTTTTATTTGAACAGTGGCTAAACCTGAAATTTTATCATATTCGGTTCTTCATAAAAATAATGAAAAAATGGTAATAAGGGTGAATGTGTTGTATCAGATCAGAACAACTGACAGTTTTTTTTTTGTTATTATGAATGTATAAACGCATTAATGAAGTTAAAATAAGAAATTTCATCAGCAATAAATAAATTTCATTGCCTCTGACAACGAAGTTTGCCATCTGCAATTCAATAACGTTCCCTTGTGATATTAGGTACTTCAATATCGCTTTGTAGTTTCCAATCATGTTTGATCAAAGGTCACAGCTCTATTCTTGCCAACCGTACTGTATGATCTTGACTTTGAATAGATTTCTTGACTAAATACCAAGAACGGTAAAAAATCTTGGTATGAACTTTAAAATGTATAAGTAGTTTTGGTTTCTAAAACTTTTCCATTGTTGGAGTAACAAAGGATTTTTTAATATTTTATGATGCTACGGTATGTCAAAAGAAACCTAATGTAGGTATGCTGGTAGTATGTCAATTCACCAACTATTTCTTTGTTCGTATTGCAGCCAGTACCGCAGATTAACAGATGCTAAAATCGAAACGAAATCATTACTAACAATGATTTTAAAAAATATATGATCATTTACCCGGGCGCGCAATGTAAAGACGTGAAAATTAGTTTGCGAATAGCTATACAACAAATGTGACGCCTCTGATAGTGATTGCAAATCCTATAAAATGCCATCGTGTGTGTTTTAAAAGTGTACAAACTATGATAAGAAAGTAAAATAAGCTCAGGATCTCGCATATTACATGTAGGTAAACAAAAATTACGCGTTAATCATAACCATTTCAATATTTTTACTTAAAATCTATTTCACAATACGGTTAGAAAGGTGAAAGAGAAAGTAAATTGTTATTATTATAATTGTTAAAAGGACGCAATGTTTTTTTTCACCAAGTCGATCATAGATTGATTATTAGTAATTCAAGTGTGCGGTGGAGAGCAGTGATTGGTCAATAAGTGAAATTTTTATACACTGGAGTGTAACAGAGAATCACACACTATCTCTTTTTTCCTTACTGCAAAAATTATGCTACCTCTTTCACACATTGTCTTGGGATGTAGTTAATAAAAATTGCGCAAGTGAGCTGTTGCTCTCGACCAGGTAGAGATTTTCGTTTGTTTTGTGAGCGTATAACGTTTTTTTTTAAATCATCGATTACTAAAGCAAACTTTACGTACGTTCCTATTGTATGATATTTTTATTGTATGATTATCCTTATTTGTGAAAGGTAATGAATAAAAGTCATATTTTTTTAATGACTTTTATATAAGTCATTTCTTTATGCAAATACCACAGCTTCGGGGCAATTGTGGGCTATTGCTTAGAAGAAGCTGCGCATCTCTTTTCAAAAGGTTGACGTTTGTGGCGATCAGGGAAGACATATTTCTATATTTTAAATAATCTTCTACTTTATAATACCGTTCGTCAGTAGGGTACCTTTAATGAAAGTTTTTAATTTGAATTAAATTTTACGAATCATCATCATCATCATCATTATCAGCCAAAGGAACTGCTGAACAAAGGCCTCCCCCACGGCTTTCCACACCGGCCGATCACTTGCGATCTGCATCCTGTTTGATCCTGCGATCTTTATAATTTATTTATGTGCCCTGCCCACTGCCACTTGAGCTTACTGATTTTTAAGGCTATGTCCGAATATTTTCGAATACATACATCAAATAATGCATTTAAAAAAAAGGGTATTACCAATTCACCCGGTTATAAAGATAACTAGCGGTTTACCACAAATATGGGATTTAACATTGTGGTATTTGTACCCAACCAAAAATTCATCAAAATCGATTCTATTTGGTTCGGTTTTAACCTGAAAATAGAACACATGTTATTTACACACTTACTCATTGTAGGAATGATCAAGTTTAGCAAAAAGGGTAACTAATATGATCAGATTTAAACACAATAAGCCTATTCATGAGTCTCACAATAAGTCGCTAGCTATCCGAGAGAATATCATTCTTCTGAATATCTATCATCTTCTGTTCTTAAATATTTCTTTTATACGGAAATAACTCTTATACCCACCATGCTGGGTGAAATAAAAGCTGATCAAAGTATAAAGTAATGATATTCACTTGCCATATGATTTATGACATTATGTTAGAATGATTTGTCAAATTCAAAACTTTTGACAGCTCGATACTTTTCCACGGTATAAAACGACAGTCTGCGTTTCCACCAGGTGAGCAGCTCCAGATTCAATTAAATGTATATTTATCATTTAGTTACAGGTTCAAAACAATTGTAAAAACAAGGTTTTCTTTTTGTAATGCGATTGAATGAAAGATATTTAGTTAAATGTGTGCTCACTCAGTCCTCACAAGCGGTCAGCCATATCTTCATACTGAAATAAGTTGGTCGAGTCATTGAGTGTTCTTTTTTTGTTACACCTCTATTTAATTGGAGCCTGTAATTTCAGATCGTCAAGTTTCGTATTAAAACATTTACTATTAATTTATTGTGCTCACTCCATCCACACGCTATTGTATCTCTATGAACCAACTATAGATTCGCATTCCATCGTTTACATTGTATGAATTGGCTAGAAATAGGAAAAAACAAACCACTTTTATTGTGCGTTCATGAGTAAAACGGATGCCTGGTGCTCACTCCGTCCGCCATCGCTAAATACTTAAATATTTTTTGCTAAGTTAACTTAAAAGAATGAGTGAACATATGATTTTTTTGTTCAAAAATACTATAAAATTTTCGGCGTTACACAATTTGATATTTCTTTTTACTTTTATAGATATACAAAACTAATTTTTTGGTTTAAATGACATATAATAGGGTGTCTCCACGTGACAATAATAAGAGGAGATAAAGTAAGACTGAAAAATGAGACGGTTTAATCCTTAACCAATTTTCGCGCAATGTGTATACGAAAAAGTTCACCGATCAAATTTTCTTAGTCAAAGAAAAAATATTTTTAAATTTGTCAGAGTCACGATTTCTATATAATTAGTTTTTGGTCGTGCGATAGTTTTTTACATTATCTACATTCTTGATTTGATTTTTAGGTAAATAAGTGAAACTCGCAATCGAAGTACCACACGAAAAAAGTTCGATTGCCACGAGACTCGGCCTCCAGGCCGCGGAAAACTGCTGGAAGAAATTTAGAGTTGCATATAGATTTTGGTTTTGGATAATGCCTTGTTTCATTCCTCATCAACAGAGTCCAGAAAAAATACAAATAACTCTGAAAAATAAATGTGGGAAATAATCCCTGTGCCTGGGTTAGGATTTCTTTTTTTTTGTCGCAACATATAATTCTTGTAAATTAATTTAAATTACGTTATATATAAGGAGGTTATTTTGCTGAAGTGTTATAAGTATGCAATACATAGAAAAAATACCTTGTATTCAAAAGAAAGTTATTTTATGTTGACATGAACAGGTAAAAGACGTATAGTTCCCACAAAACGCTTAGCTCCAACTGGCTAAAGTCATATGTTCCCTACATGATTATTTTCCTTATTTCACAAAATCCCGCAAGAAATTAACATTTATTTTGTAATTCCAATTAAAAAAACAAAATCTCCAACATACCTAAAAATCGAACGGCGTATCTTCCTTCGTTTAGCCATAACCGATAAGAATTACGCACATTGACCGAAAATCACTTGTCAGTTAAAACTCAAATGGCAGTCAGTTTCACACACGGTCTAATTCTTAACTTATTTTCTGTTCTAGTTCTTTCCCAATCTCCGTATTTTACCATTCGGCTATAGAGCTAGTGTTGAAAATGACTATTAAATAGTCAAAAACGGTCATTAACTGTCATAAATGGTAATTCATATTGATTCAGTAATATTTTATTACTTTTTCGGTTGTGCGTACGCGATTGGTCGAATTCGGTAGGTCACGTGACTTTCGCGCAGGTCCGTGAAACACCGTTCTTACATCTGATTTCAACCATATTTACAAAAAACAATCAAAAGTCATACATAATAAGTAATCAAAACTCATTCACACAACGACACAAAATGTGTTTTTCTTGCGAAAACTGAGTCAGGAAGTTATATTTGCGGTTCATCACATACGGTCAAATTGATTGATATTGACCGTATTTGACCGGTCATGTATGGTTTCTGACAAATGTGACCGGTCAGATATATTCATTTTACATTTAGTACACAAAACCTCAAAATTTAAACTAAACCCAAACCCCAGCCCAAACAAAGTACCTATTAAGAACAAAACCTTTTCCTTCAGGCAAGTAAGCAAGGATGACACGCAGCTAGCGTGAGCACGTGAAGTTAAGTCACCAAGTCCTGCTATTTTATGACGTGTAGACACCCTATTCCATGTCCTTCATACAATATATAAAACTTTGTGTAACTCTAAAAGTAAAAAGAAATATCAAACTGGGTAACGCCGAATATTTTATAGTATTTTTGCACATAAAAATCATATGTTCACTCTTTCTTTTAAGTTAAATTAGCAAAAAATATTTAAGTATTTAGCGATGGCGGACGGAGTGAGCACCAGGCATCCGTTTTACTCATGAAAGCACAATAAAAGTGGTTTGTTTTTATGCTGAATAGTCCTTTTTCTAGCCAATTCATACAATGTAAACGATGGAATGCGAATCTATAGTTGGTTCATAGAGATACAATAGCGTGTGGATGGAGTGAGCACAATAAATTAATAGTAAATGTTTTAATACGAAACTTGACGATCTGAAATTACAGGCTCCAATTAAATAGAGGTGTAACAAAAAAAAGAACACTCAATGACTCGACCAACTTATTTCAGTATGAAGATATGGCTGACCGCTTGTGAGGACTGAGTGAGCACACATTTAACTAAATATCTTTCATTCAATCGCATTACAAAAAGAAAACCTTGTTTTTACAATTGTTTTGAACCTGTAACTAAATGATAAATATACATTTAATTGAATCTGGAGCTGCTCACCTGGTGGAAACGCAGACAAAACGACATTGTATACTTCACAGGATTTTTACTTTCACAGCATACTGCTTTGTCGCAGCAATAATTTTCCGAAAACAATACAGTTTAATCATTCGTTTTGTTAAACGAGTTTAGTAATTATTGTCACATTTTTACGTCGCAAAACGACTTTGAGTTTTTTGAGTGTAAAATCGAGAAACTAAATTATACTTTGTATAGTTACGCGCGTTTAAGCCTATGTTTGGTCGAATCCACCCTAAGTCAATGAACCCGCTCAGAGTCCAACGGATAACCCGGCAAGAAGGTTAGCTACCCTTCAGTCGGTAAGTCCTTCACCCTTCCCACAGGGTGTAATATGAATGTATAGACTGTAAAAATGAATATGCGCCAATCAACACACCAATTGTCTTAATTTCGAAGTCAGATTATTTTTCTTTGTGCTACGAATACCTGTTAACATTGTCCCCGTAAAGGGATAAAAGTCGTACAGACACGAGTGAATTATTTATTTGTTGATATTGAATTTTCTAGATCACACAAAACACAATGAGGAGATTTTGTACATAAATTAAGACATGGGCTGGAACTGTTGAACCAATTAAAAAAAAAGAGTTTTCAAAAGCGCTGTTCTTGAGTGACGTGTTATGCGAAGTCGTCCCGGTCGTAAAGTAATTAAATACTCGAAATATATGTATGTAGATGCATACATCAAGAATACTACCCTTAATAAAGGCAACGTTTTCAAAGTGTTTTCGCTATTCTAAATGACGGAACAATGACTCGCTAATAGCCTTTTGTTTGCATCGAAATTAGAATTCTGATGACGCGTGTTTCACGCAATGTCACGTTTGCTCGCTAAGCAATAAAATCACAGTAAAACTGTGACATAAATAGCCATAAAAACAAATTAAATCCAGTCCAGTTCGCAATCAATTGATCGCACGTTAACGGAACAGGGGTAGGATCATTAACCACTGCGTTAATCTAACATACCGTTATACGTGTCTTCCACATGGGTTCGGGTCATACTTGGATGCTATGGCGTTATATCCGCTAATTTGTTGGGCCATCCACGTGGATGGCCCATTAATATATCAACTGCCTATTAACAGAAAGCCGTGCGTGCCTATATTTCTGTGTAATATCAAAGGTGAGTCTGAGGAAGTAAAGCCCATTTTCAATGCTTGTCTTATTGTAAAAAATCTTGATATAACTTTTAAAATAACACCAGTGAATAAAATTCATTAACTTTTTGATATCCAACTTTTATATTGTTCAACAATGAATCACCAATGTAGGTTGTAAATTTAGTATTTTTTCGTTAAAAAGGAATGTCAAAATTGTTAACGATATTTGAAAAGCTAATAAAAACGGACTTTAAATGATTCCTCTTTACAAAAAGGTAGGTGTGATAGGTAACATAGGAATCAGATAAGATTGATATGTTTACCTAGATATCAATATTTTTTATGGACCTAAAATTTAATTTGGTAGGTACTTTTGAAGTCGATGTCAGCTGGCCTGTTTAATATGATGATAAGACATTATTTTTCTGCGCTTGTCTTTAACTAAAGTTGGTAATATCATGCACTCTAGTGAGACCGTGTTTAAATGGATATGTCCTGACAATGGGATACCTTAGCGTCAACACGACGAATAAGGGGCGGTCTAAATGACTGCAAATAACGTAACCGTTACCGTTATCGACAAGTACCGTTCCACACACCGTTAAATTTTTATTGTGTTAAACTTAACGCTTCCACGGAGCGACGAAGAGGGTGATTTTCGATTACACATGAGAGTTCCGAGTGCGAAGCCACACGAATTTGCCGTTGCGTTGCTACGATGTCGGAGCGATGAAGCTTATGCTATTTTACTGTAAGTATACCATAAAATTATTATGTCTTTGGAATAGAACGACAAAAGCGAGATGTCACTAGCAGCAAACTGTGTGATAAAAAGAGATGGGTAGCAGAACCATTTTTGGCAGATGTCAAACAGTTCAGAGGCTTATGAAAGCTTGCTGAAAATTTCTCTCATTTGAGTTTTTGAAAATTTATATGAAATTGTGTATAATTTAAAGAAATATTTCGGTTGAAACATGGTGACTTGATCGGTGATTGATTGTTGTTCATTACAGCGGAATAACCCAACAAATAATCATTCAACAGGTAAATTAGTCCAAAGCGAAGCCTCTTAATATACGACTTATATTTACCAATGCGCTTCAAATTTAAAGTAAGCAGTTTGATTATTCTATTCTACAAACGTTATTTTACGTAAAAAGTAAAGACAGAATAACACAGGGTTTTATATAATGAAATAATATTTAGTTTTACACTAGAGCTGCATGTTCAATATTTTGTGCCGGCTGTTTATCATGCAGTAAACTAATATGTTTAACTTAGGAACATTGTTTTTAATCACCTGATCGAAAGGTTATCTCATTTAAAGCTCTTAATGTTACTTACTTATGTTAGTTACTGACATCTTAAATCGGTTTCGTTTGACAACTTTTACTTGTCCTTCTATTCCGAAAGGAATATTAATTTTATGAAGTATACAGACAGGGTGTAACAAAAAGGCGATATAATATCGCGAAGCGAACCCCTCCGCCCGCCGCACACACACACACACACACACACACACACACACACACACACACACACACACACACACACACACACACGTAACAGCTGCAGTATTTAAGATTGTCACCAATAAGTTTTTGTTACTTATTGGTGACAACTTTCGCATGAATTTACTCAGTAATTTATACTCGTACGTGTTTGTGATTTTGCATAGGAACTACACATTTACTACTCTACACGTCCTTTTTAAATTTTATTTCACCTTTTTGTTATACCCTGTATAACGCATTCATATGCAGAATGCGAAATTCGCATATTATATCTGTCGCCTCAACAAAACTAGATGTGATTAGTTGCTTCATTGTCGGTATTGTATGTAAAACAACAGAGATGCATCGTTCCGAGTTCGCAGCGTCGCGTCGCGTCGCGTCGACATAACGCACTGCAATGCTCCCTGTGGCTTCGATTTGCTCCACTTTATTTTCATAGCGTGCGAATGCATCCAATTTGCAATAAAGTTTGCAACCTATGTGATGATTATGACCACGCTTTTTAGTTTTGCGTAGGACAGCCTATATCGATAATATGTATAAATATCGGTTTAATATTGTTCTACTGCTGCGTATAGTACGGTACTTCGGCTACATTGCCAGGAGAGGTGGGGATAATTTAGAACGCCTGATGGTGACAGGAAAAGTGTTTGGACTGCGAAAAGCGATGGTCGGATCACTGCACCAAGCGACAGTTCGCAGCCGATTGAAACTGTTTGTTTACAAATAGTGGAGTCGCGATACTCAGCAATGAGTGACGATTCCGAAGGGACTGTTTAACTGTCCATGGTTACACAAATACATATAAGTATCATATACAATAAAAAAGCAACTGTGTTAGACGAGGAATCTTTCCCTGTATCTTACTTGGCTTATGCCACTGTCATTGACATATTGGCAAGCCTGTTAATCTTTGCAAGTGCTTTCTTTAACGCGTAGGCTGCGTGACCTCATCAATGTTGCGAGATTGCTCTCACAATATCCGAAGGAAATATTTTTCGAATATTTAAAATATATATGGTGACCAAACACTATAAAAACAAAAATATAATTATACAAATATCCCTTAAAATCGATTTTATATATATTTCTGATGTCTGAAACAAGTATGCTTTATTGAGAACCAACTAGGTATTAATATCTTGAAACCTGCATTTTCGACATTGTGTTATTTTCGATAGCAACCAAACAATCGATAATGCTAAAGATACAAAACGGATGAACATTGGCTGTATATTTTTTAAGGCATTGTTCCAGTAGTTCATGTACAACAAAAACTTATGTATGATCATAAGTTTTTGCGTGCTATACTTTGTTTAAACTTTAAGTTTAAGCTTTTTTATTTTGTGTTTGTTGTACACTAAAAGTTTATAAACCGAAAAAAAAACATTTGGGAAAAGCTAATTCGTTTGGATCAGAATTTTGTCAAGCTTACCTGCGCCAACAGTATACACATATTATTCACCGACTCTAAAAGAATTACCTTTTCCTAAATAGAAGACGAATACGTTATTTTATGCTTTTCAATCAGTTTTTTGAAGGTGGTTTAATATTTTTTAGGAATTTTAGTTATAACTAAAAAACACTAGACCAATTTTGATAAAACTTACACTGTTCTCTATGTTAAACTACAACTCTTTAAAAAGCTTAACTTAAAAACAATCATCTTCTAATGACTTGCTGCGAAATCGTCAGACAAACATATGAACATTAAAACATACTTACAAAATTCGCACGAGTGTTAGGATGCCCTAATAGATCAATATACTAAAATTTTATTTAATTCTGACAAAACCACACACATACTGGTCAATTTGCTTACCTCCTTTTTATAAAGTCGGGAAAAACAGATAAGATATCGCTTTCCTACCTTTAAATTTACTGATTTCATGGCCAAGTCTCAATATATTTCCATAAAACATTAAAGAATTTTAATATTGATATGCGTCACTATAAGATGCTGTTAATTATTACGTAACAACTTAATGCTTCGAGTTCGGAGATTCCAGACACAATTGATTTTCAATTGTTATGGACCTCGATCGTGGTCTTAGAGACTGGACGTATTGAGACAGAAAGTCGCTTAAGTAGAGACTGAATAAATTAATAACCGACTTGGTATTACATGGATCTCACAACTTTTTAGCGCAGAACAACTGAGTTGCGAGACTTGTTTTTTTTGACAAGTATTGTTTTTGATGGGATCTCATTTCTTTTTGTATTTTGTAGACAGTTCTACTTTTTTCCTTTTCGGTACCTTCTACTTATTGTATATATGTATATCTACCAGCAACGAATTTTATTAAAGCCCTCTCTCTGACTTATGAACTTTTCGCCTCGCGCTAGCACCGCGACAGCTCGCTCGGCGACATTTACCTTTCCACGCACCCCGCCACTGTCCCCGCCCGGCCCGCGCCCTCGCGCTAGCACCGGGCAGCGCGTAGTAAGTAACGGCCCGCGCTCACTCGCTAGCATCGCAGCGCGTGGTATAATAATTAATTTACAACCTTACGCACTCGTAATAAGTACGAATACGCACGTAGGTACGTTTTTTGCATTAAATAATTTAATTAACACGTGTTTTCATGACGGGAATACCCATTTTTTTGCTCGATTTGGCAGGCGCACTACTATGCGCCTATATTTATATGGGACTAGCTTAAACCCGCGGCTTTGCACGCAATGATAATAACTGCCGTAAAACATCGTTATGAATAAAGCCAATATTGAATAATTTAACTGAAGACTTGGCTGTATGGGCTTAATTTTCTTTGCGGTCTTTTCTAGATTTTTTAGTTTTTCCTTGATTCATACACCAAACACTACTTATATTCCAAATTTGAAGCTTCTAGGTCTGCTAGAAGTGCCTTAGCATTTTGATGATCGGTGAGTCAGTGAGTGACAAAATTAAGAAATTTGACCCGTTATAATTCTTAAAATACTGGTTCAAATTGAATGAAATTTGAAATATACCGTGTCTTTACAATGTTGCATGGTTATTGAAAATATTAATCTTCTAGTTTTATCCACAACGAAGTTATAGGGGGTCGAAAATGGTCTGAATTGATTCGAGTAAAGGATGGTACGGCCGTGACGCTTTTTTGCTCGACTTAGTGGGGGCACTGCCGTGCCCCCAGATTATCTATACTGTATACTATCTATACCTAATTATCTATACCTATTTGAACGTGCTAATCTCAGGAACTACTGGACCGATTTGAAAATATATTTGTGTTAGATAGTTCATTTATTGATAAATTCTTTAGGCTATAAAATATTACGGTGCAACTTATAAGGACAGAGTAAGAATGAAATGTTGCAAAAACGGAGAAAAAATATTCCTTTTACGTGCTTCCGTTGCGTTCGGAGCGTAAACCGTTTAAGATACATTTATGACAGGATTGTTTTGCTTTGAAAGTTCTACAATGAAGTCCGAACAGCATATTAAGTCTATCTGATATGGTTTACCCACTACCAAAATTTTTATGTTCGTAAATTTGATAAATAATAACTATTTTATAGGTATTTTGATGAACATGATGTTTGTTCTTATCAAAATAAACATATTCATCATGACGAGCATTTCGTTCTGACGAAAATTGTATGTAATATCATTTGCTTTTAAAAATCTAAGAAGCTATGACAGTTTTCAAATCAAAATAATGCTCGCAGCTTAAGTATGACACGCGCATGCGCTAACCGCTTAACATTCCTGTCGTCTTGCAATGGATGTCATGCCCCTTCAAATGATGTCATGCCCTCTTCAAATTTGTGTTTAGCGTTGAAATATTTTACGGGAAATCTGAAATTTACGCGCTCAGCGCTGCGGGGGAACGCTAGTAATATTATAAAGCTGAAGAGGTTGTTTGTTTGTTTGAATGCGCTAATGTTAGATACTACTGGACCGATTGGAAAAATTATATCTGTGTTGGATAGCTTATTTATCGAGGACAGCTTTAAGCTATGAAACATCACGACACGGCTCATAAGAACGGAGCTACAATGAAAATTGTTGCTAAAACGGGGGGAAAATATTCTTTTTGAAATTTTCCGTTGCGTATCATAACTGTTTAAGATACATAATTATAGATCGCGTATGACGGGATTGTTACGCTTTTAAAGTCCTACAATAAAGCCCGCGCCAGCATATGTCTGTCTTATATTATGTACCTCTGAACAAACTTTTTTATGTTATTTTTATTACTTGATTGAAAATAATGTACTATTTTCCAAGGTATTTTAAAGTAAAAAGGGTATTTATTCTCATTAAATAAATCTGAAAAGCTTTTCATTTTTCTTATTTACAATGAAAATATGTGTTGCGTTGAAATATTTTAAGGGAAAATCCGAAATTTACGCGGTTGGCGCCGCGGGGGACTGCTAGTGCTATTAAAAAGCACCTAAAATTTAAGAACCAAAAGTGGAATTTATCGTCTACTTACTTAATTAACGTTCATGAAGTGACTCATAATCACGTCGTGTTCAGCTCAGAGCAAGTCACTCCGCAAGTCATTACCTCGAAATAACGACGAGTGAGTCATAAATGTAATTTACAAGCAATCCAACAATTTAATACCTTCCTAGGAACGGGTACACACACAATTACAACCCTGAAGGTAGGTAATTGCACGGCAATTTTCTCCGGTATGCAGTTATTAAGTTGAAATACTTCAGTGTTAGCAACTAAATTGTGTCCCATTAAAGTCCGATGTAGGTTGGGACTTTTGCTAAAATGTAATGGATTTTAAATTTTGCGACGTTAAATCTTTTTGTCATTAAAAAGAGGGTTTAAAATTTTACCAACAAAACCATTGTAAATAAACGCTAACAAAAAACAAAAAACGAGCTAAATATAACGTTATTAATTGCGGATTGTTAGCGGTTGATAGACATGTGCTAATTTGTTTGCGAACTACTTTCGAACACCCAGCTAACCGTACCCAATTATCGACACGCATCACAAAAGGGATTTGACTAAAAGTTTACTCGGTGTCATTCATAGACAAGCAATTAAAATAGATAACACAACCAAAATAAATTTATGACAAATGCAAAAGCAGCGAGGTACATGAAAACGAATGAATGAAAACGAACCTTGACTTTTTTATTTTATTAAGAGTGACTGAATAGAAGAGTATAGTTTTGAGAACTATATTTTTATTTTTAACATGTATTTAGGTTCTACAAAAAATATAATTACTTAATCATTGACGACGCGTTTGGTGTAGTGCTTAGCGCTCCGATTATAATGCCAGCGCGGCGGTCGTGGGTTCGAATCCTGCAAGAGGCAAATGTTAATGTGATGAGCACAAACTCTTAATCCTTAGCCATGGATGTTTGTAAATAGCTATTAATGGAGGACGACTCCGGTATTATAGTTATTTGGTATACGTAGCACAAGGAATAAAATTCATTAGTTCGAAACCAAGACATTCGGTGTGTTATCCAGCGAACATTTATTAATTATTTAACTACCTCGGCTCGGCGCAGCGATAAGAGGGTCACATTTGAAAGCGACGGCCGTTCCAGAGGTTCCGACTTCGAACCCCGGGCCAAACATATATATACCTGGGTTTTTCTGTTCAGATATTCTTAGGGTAGCCCGCAATTACTAGATCACATCCATATACTTAGGCAAATTATACAGAAGTCAGAGGAGTAAAATATGCACCTATGCTTAGCGTTAGTGGACTATGGGCAGCGTTCGGGAAATTGCGCAAGAGTCTCAACTACATCGGCGTCTAAAGACGAAAGTCTTCAACCAGTGTTTGTTACCAGTGATGACATACGGATCCGAAACATAGTCTCTGACTCTCCAACATGACTCAGGAACAATTGTGCCTGAGTCATTGTTTAATATGTACTTAAGTATTTTTTGGGGGACGCCCTTGTCATAATCGTTGTCTGGTATTTGTAACACAAGAAAAAAAAACTTTACTTCGAAACCACGACAATTGGTGTGTTGTCTGGTGCATATTTATTAATTTATTTACTTATGGGCCTTATAAAAAAGCTCAAAATCCAACAACAAGCGATGGAGAGGGCTATGCTCGGTGTTTCTCTACGGGATCGAATCAGAAATGAGTAGATACATAGTAGAACTAAGATAACGGACATAGTTGAGAATCAGTGAAGATCAAGTGGCTATGGGCAGGGCACATAGCGCGAAGAACTGATGGCTGTTGGAGCAGAAAAGTTCGAGATTGGAGACCCTTCAACCAAAGACGCAGCGTAGGACGTCCATCGACAAGATGTACAGACGATCTTGTAAAGATCGCAGGATCAAAATTGATGCAGACCGCTAGTGATCGGTCTTTGTGGAAAGCCGTTGGGGAGGCCTATGTTCAGCAGTGGATGCGCTTTGGCTGATAATGATGATGATGATGAGCCCGGAATTTGGAAGTTGGCGGTGTTTTACCCCCCTGCCTCGGAAAAAAACGTAAAGCCGTTAGTCCTGCGCCTAATCTCTCTCTGGTCGTGTCAGATTGCTGTCCCATCGTACTATGAGTGCACTTGTGTTTGCGCAATCACTTGTGCACTGTAATATACCCCGCGCAGTCGGTTAGTCGTTTTGTCACTGGCCACCGTGGTCGAAATCAGCTCGGAGAACTATTATTAACAGTGTGTTTTGTCTAACTGATATTGAAATAGCTTGTCAGTCAGTCTTTAATTTAATTTTGAAATAGAAAACAAAATATTACTGCAATTGTGATTAATTATGCCAACAAAAAGAAATAATAATTTTACGGAAGACGTCGTTATCATATTAAATTCCAGAGCTTTTGTGAAGTTCCCTAAAGAATTCGCTCTTTATCTCGCCGTGACCTGATACCCCAGATATCTGATGACTTCGCAGACACTACGACTATAGATATCGCAAAATTCACACACCTATTACATAACCTTACTTCCACACAGTGCGTTAGAGCCAAGTAACGTACTTTAAAAATTTTGACATTTCGCGTCAACAATTTCAATTTTCTGTTTCATCAAATATCATTTTTACTTACATAGCTACTCCTATGTAATTTTAGAAGCTTCATTGAAAATTATTCTTCTCAAGCAATAATACATGTAAACACCAATTTTGTCTCAGCGTTGTCTACGCGGGATGTCAAAAATTTTGCTTCAGACTTCACCCGCCGATTTTGAATTACGAGTATATAGACCACTACAAAGCTGCACTTCATGCAAAGTTTTCACTAATGTGATATTATTATTCATTTGGTTTTTTTTTTAGTTACACAGTGTTATGCAAAAGCAATATTTTTTAATGATATTGTTAAATAATAAAAAAAATCTTCTATTTTGTAACCAGATTTATTGAGAATAAATTAAAATTTAAATTACAATATACAGAATTAGTTGCACAATTAAACAGAATATTATTAAACAAAGCCGGTCTAGCCTAAGGCAAAATAAAATGGGAGTTGTGGGAAGATTTTGGTTGAGACCGGAGCCGATAAGTGAAATGTTTTCCTTTAGGGAGTTTTCCTTTACAAACGCTCCTTTAATCATACTTTAAACATATAGTACGGTAAAATTAAATATATAAGAAGGTCTGGGCGCCAGGCACTGCTGGATGCAGCACCAAAATTATAAAGGAAGAGTTAGGTTCCCTGTACGGGTTACCGGGGTAGATGCCTCGGGCCGGAGAGAAATCGAAGACCCTGGAGCGGAATTGGCAGGCCGGGGTCGTCCGCAGAGGTAGAACCCGAAGGCACCCGGAGAGAAGGTGAGAGCAATAGAATCAGAACAAAAAAAAACCTCAAAAGGGGTTGGAATTAAGGATTTCAGCGCCGAGTCGACTGCTGGATCACGCCTGCCACGCCGTCTCCTGTGACTTCCAAATATTGATGAAAAGACAAATCTAAAATTGAGTAACGGTCTCGGGGACTGATCTCTGGGGCTGGTGGCACTGCTTGGCGGTAGTCAGGTTGATGTGAACTTCACGACGCCAAATCCAAGAAAAAAGGACTTGAATCTGCTGACCAGTACTTTTATATCAACAACTGTCACTGCATTCGACCAAACGACCATAGACACGTAGAACAAAAACCGTTACAATCTAATTGAATGTTAGATAAATATTTAAAAGGATAATATTTGAACTCTGAATTAATTGAAAAGACAAATCGGAAAAGTTAATTAATAAAATAAATATCCTTTGGACATTACCACACATCGCCATCTAGTCCCAAAGTAAGCTACTCAAAGCTTGTGTTATGGGTGCCAGACAACGGATATAATACTTAAATACTTTTTGCTTGTAAATACATACACGATATACATAGAAAACACCCAGACCAATACAGACAGACATGTTCATGCACACAAATGTTTGTATTGTGCGGGGATCGAACCCGCAACCCGCTGCGTAGTAGGCGATTTCTCGACCACTACACCAGACGGGTCGTCAAAATTGGAAGTAAATTAAGAATTAAAATAAAAATATTTGGAAAGAGGAAATTGCTGAGCTAAAGTAATAAGCTCGAAAAAAAAAACAAATCGCTACGTAATCTATGGCAACGTGAAAATAATACTGCTAAGCTGTCAACGCCAGTGTCAAACTTGATGAAATATTTGTTTAGGAAACTCAAGATTCCTGAAATAAATACAATTTAATGATAACACGAATTGCAGTGCCGTAATGAGACGAAAGAATGCCATAAAAACCTTAAACGATCGCAGGAGGTAGGTTAAAAGAAAGGTTCCATTTTTACTATGTAACAATATTTTCCTTTTATGACCGTTTACTACTTTGTTTCTGAATTATTAGGAATAATAATGATTGTAATTGTATTAAACATAATTTTGAAACAGGTTTCATTACTAGCGTCCTACATGCTAATATTCTTATGCAAAACACAAATTCAAAATATATTATATTAAATAATACTATAATAAATTAAAAATAATTGATTAAAAAAATAAAAATTGGTTGATTATGCAGCAACAGAACAGTTTTTAAATACTTTTTTAGTATCTTATAACCAAATACTATTCAACCACCAAATACTATTTTAGTATCTAATAAAAAAAAAACAAGTATTAGAACCGTGTGCGGCGAAGGCGACTCGAACTATTGACGGACGTGTCAGTCCAGACTGCTGGTCTAGACTGACGCAAGACTGGAGGTGTAGCTATCACCTATCAAAAACCACATCTGTCCTACCTGTCTAAACAACGTAGGTTCTAATCACGTCTATTATATCATACAGTCACCTTTATTCGTTGCAATGTAAGTATTTTTTTGTGCTCCAAATTGGAAAAATAACGAATGTTTTTTAATACTCGTTTTCGACATTTTAAACACCGGATCTGGATGGCGGGCATAACATTGCACAGTCATCAAACATAATTACAGTTCCTAGTCTTTTGGGATTTTTTATTTTATTTATGCATAGAAAGGTACGAATTCGGACCGACATTTTGTAATAAATTTGTAAAATTCTGCTAATTGGCAAGTACGTTATTTTAGATTTTCTGGTCTTTTCAGTTATCGTTTTTATTAGACTGTTGTATTGTTGGAGTTGTAACTATTTTTGTTGATATATTACAGCTTTGTGGGTAACGCGTTCACCGTTCGCGCGGTTTGGCTCCATAATCATACTAACAAAAAGTAGTGTGTGGACTTACGAATCAGTTTTAAATGTAGCTTGCAATTATTCACCGAGCAGTGCGCGCGGCAAAGGGGTTTAATTCTAGTTACATATCATGGGTTTCATTATGTTTGAACGTAGTACATACTACCTCACGAATGTCCCCACCGTCATTCGCACGTAATACAATGTAGACAATAGCACCGAAGCATGCAAGAGCCAAATTAATAGCGGAAATTGTGCAATCAGCGCATACCTAGCAATTGTAAGTTAACGTTGGAACAGAACTGAAGTAAAAATACAAATATTGCCGAATCAATTGGTAAAGTCCGTTTTTCTTTGCTAGTCGAACAATGCAAACAATATTTTATAACTTTTAAAATAATTTCAGTGAAGAAAACTCATTTTCTATTTGATTTAAAAAGATTTAGTCTTAAACTACGGATTACTTTGTATTTGGTGAGTTCTGTGCTTGTTCTATTTTAAAATGAAGTATTGCGGTAAAAAGGAATGTAAAGATTGTTTACTATATAAAAACTGTCGACAAAACAAAAAAAACATAATTTACAAAAGGAAACAGTAGGTTTACCTTTGGACAACACGTAAGTTAAACACTGCGATATGCAATTGTAATAAGGGCTAAGAACAACAAAAAAATCTATACTGATGTGCTGGCAACTGCACATGTATATTTAGTGGCTAAATAAATATATCTACCAACTCAAACATTACCTAACAAATTGTAGATGTGAACTTTGTGGCCAATTTTTCGTTATCAACTTTACAAACAAAATTGCCCAAATATAATGAGAAACATCACAGGTGCTCCATAAAACACAATACCTTATGTTTACCAAACACAAGCCAAACTCCGCATAAATTGAGGGTCCTATATAAACACTACTTATTGAGATTGTGCTTGTGTATTTTGAGTAAACGAAACTTTAGTTTGTAGTCGACTCTGTGATCTGATGTTACGCATGTTTTTATTTGTACCATACATACTACCAGCGTCAGTGTATCCAGGATTACAAACCAAAAATCTTCAGTCAGGGTAAAGTCACTTCTTCTGGGGGTATATTAAGATCCAACTACGAGTATAGCCGTTTAATTTCCAGACAGCTCAATTCCGACTCAGTGTAAACGAATATTTTTAATATAAAAATATTAAAATAATACTACAATGGAACGAATATTAATATTTATGTTGTTTTATTATAATAATCTTCGCAGTCAATATATTTAGTTATATAAGCAGTCTTTGTTTTTGTGTGAAAGAACAATTTGCCTCGTCTGGAGTGAAGAAAAAATTTATCTATAATATTACTTTTACAAAGCTGAAGAGTTCATTTGTTTGATCGCGCTTATCTCAGGATAGATTTTCAATCGAGAAGGCTATAAAACATTACTCTATAGCATGAAAGTAAAATATAAATGCGCAATTAAGATTCCCGTTGCAAACAGATAGAATGTTTGTTACGACAAAACTAAACTACTGAGATTTTGATTCCTGAAATCATTTTCAGAAAAGATAAAAGCTAGAAATAGTTTCATTTACACTGGTCATGAAAAAATATATTTGTTTGTTCAACAAATGTAGATCAAAGAGAATGCTCAGCCTATGTTTTTGTTTCCATTTCGAGCCAAAAGCGAAAACGTAGATCTCTACTGGCATATAAATCAGTTGCCGACGAGTTCTATGCGATGTTAGAATAAATAATTTATGCTTTAAACCCTATCCCAATACTATACTAGAAATCAATGCAGAAAACTCATTTAAATTTATATTGGAAACCCGTAAAAACTGCAAGAATAGAATATAAAGAGTAACTTTAAGAATAAATTTAATAAGAGTATTAAAATACTAGCATTCTAAACAGGTTCGCTCTGTCAAATTTATGTGGTTTAAATCAGATAAGTTTTTTTTCCTATATTATCCGAGCAATGTTTTATTTATTTAGTCGAGACAGCCACGTATTTTGCGTTTAGAGACATGTACTAATGCGGCGATTAATTTTTAATTTCTTCGTATCTATTCCATGCAGGTAATGAGTCTACCGTACGCACTTTTAATGTCATCGTCACGTACACGTACATTTGAATATAAGATTCAAAAAATCCCAAATCCGTATTGCTTTTCCCGATAAAACAAAATGCTTTTGCCTATTGCACTTCACAATAGCTGTTTGTTGTTTTATAACGATAGTTGAGCGGATTTATCGTTGCTCTCTCGTCGGCTGGTTTATGGCGCAATAGAGCGGGGAGACCGCGCCAAACAGTGGCGTGGTTTGGCGTAAATATGCCAAACACGACGAATAGGTTGGTGAATAATTATCGCGATTTGTTCCAATTGCGATTGAATTGGAATAGATCGTGGCGATGGTCAACTGTTTTTCTTGAGCAGAGAGTATCACTCCAATCCGATGTCATGAAATCAAGCCCAGAATGTCTTGAGTATATTTACGTAAATTAATAACATGGAGTTGTACACAAACAGTTAGTATGTATAGTCCATTAAAATTATATTGAGTTGAATGAACATTATAATGAAGCTCAAAATCACACAACGAGCGATGGAAAGGGCTATGCTGGGTGTTTCTCTACGGGATCGAATCAGAAATGAGGAGATACGTAGAAGAACTAAGGTAACGGACATAGCCTTGAGAATCAGTTAGCTTAAGTGGCAATGGGCAGGGCACGGCGCGTAGAACTGATGGCCGTTTGGGGCAGAAAAGTTCTAGATTGGAGACCCTTTGACCAAAGACGCAGCGTAGGACGTCCACCAACAAGATGGATAGACGACCTTATAAAGATCGCAGGATCAAACTGGATGCAGACCGATAGTGATCGGTCGCTGTGGAAAGCCGTGGGGGAGGCCAATGTTCAGCAGTGTGATTGATTGAATGGATAGATTGGACCAAGTTGCAAATACAAGAAATAACAAAAAACAATACACTTTTCAACAAATTAAAATAATTGTTGTTTTTTTTGACGTCGGTAATAAAAAAGGGCTAATGAATTGGACCAATTAAATTAAAATCTAATACCATATTAACTTTTTTTTTATGATGGCAGTCCAAAAACCAAAGACACACTTTACCCAAAACATTGATAAAATTGTTAAAATTACAATGTTTTGAAGCCATAAACGGAGTTTTAAGTTATGGTGCAATAGTGCCGCGACGATGCCAAAACTACTCGCCAAGCTGACAAATAGGTAAACGAGACTAACCACGATCTGGTTCATGCCAAAAACCGACAATGAACACGGAAAATGCCTTTGTAATGCTGCACGTATGAAATGTTAGGTTTATGGGTCTATTCCAAATTACAGGAATTACTTTCATGACTTGTGAAGTTCACGCATTATTATCGTACAAGTTTATTAGTTGGCTGCCCATAAGTCTTGTTATCATTATTTCGGTTTTCGTCTTAAGCCCCGGATAAAATTATTTTAATCTAAATATAATATGTTATTTAACTTTCATTTGTTATTAGCATTGAAATAATTATTTTCACTGACAAGAATGTATAAGTTTTTTTCTTCAATTACTAACAATGAGCTGTGATTGCTTGAAATAATAAAAAAATGAAATGTCATTTTGGCCTATCTCATTAAACTTGGCACATCCCCTTGAACGAGGCCCAAACTGTTTTACACCCTGTAATGCATTTTAACTATTACCCCAGATAATATAAGACTACTAGTGTTTAACACAGTTGCGATTAGCTATCAATGCTTTGATAAAACGATTTTACTTACTCTTCCTGCAGAGATAAAACTTTAGAGTACCAAACTTGGAACTTGTGCAATTCGACAAATCTCAAAACGGAGAACAAATTAGCGTTGTTAACCAACCCCTATGATCTTATTATAAGTTTTAATACGAAGTTAACTAAATAATGACGCAAGTCGCTCCGATGCCAAACCTCAACAAATAAGTGAAACTGTATATTGTTGCTACAAATTCTGCCAAAACAAAGAGTTTTGGTAACTGGGTTGGTGTACACGCCAAACTATGAGGGCCGTTAATCAAGTCAGGGGTAGTAAATTTATCAGCGATAATTTTAATGTAAATACAGTTTAGCAATCTACATTAATACAATCACCATGAATACAAAGAACCCGCCAAGTGCGAGTCGGACTCGAGCACAAAGAGTTTCTATTGTGTATCTAAGCACTTTTTTTTGCTATAATAAAATGTCCTGTAAATGATGGTTAAGATTGCCTCATAAGGTTTTGATTCCCTTGAAATAACAAAGTATCCAAAATTGTGAGATAATACGAAAGAAAAAACGATCCAAAGATCTTCTTCTTCAATTTAAGAGCCGCGCTCTTGTCGGTGGAGTAATCGCCATTCTTTTCTACAGTCTGCTTCCCTCTTTACTTCCTGATATTCAATTCAAATAATGACATTTTAATCAAAAGATATATAACCGATATCTTTTGATGGCGCTGACTCACAATTGTATTCTTTTACAGCTGAAAAAGACAAACAAAATCAATATTTTGATTACAGTTTACGTAACTTATAAATATAACTATTTGTTTTAACTTTTTAAAATAATATAAACTTAAGATACTAAGTAGCTAATTAAGGATGAAAACCTACCTAAGGTTTTCATCCTTAATTTCGTACTTTCCCTTCGATTTGTACGTAGCATTTAAGTGCCTACCGAACCAACATTTCAAACACCACAAATATTACATCAGTGGAATATTACTTTAGCATAAGTTTGGGATAGGCCCCAGAGCGGTGTGCCTTGAGAGTCAAACTTACACTGCACTGAATGGCCTATGTACCGAAAACAGCACCTTAAGCTTAATATTACGGTATCTTATGTGGTTAGTATAAAGGTTATTTTTCAACAAAAATTTATAGCCTTAGGCCGCTGTACGTGGCTTAAGAAGCATGTTCATCAGCGCTGAAATTACGAAGAATATTAACTTTGAAAGTCACCAAGGACTAATGTTATCCTATAGAAATATTATGTGAAATGAAATAAGTTAATTATGACAAAACTTTTAGATTATTAACTAACTTTGCCGAAACAAATTTGAAAACATAATTGTGACTAGTGCTATAATTCATAATGTGTATGATGAAAACGATATTGATTAATAGTTAATTTTTTAGTTAAGTGTACCTACCAATACGCTGTATTAATTTACCGGCGGCTCAGTTTATATCTGTTTTTTTTATTATATATTTTAACATGACCATAATCCTTCTATAACGGCTGATAATGATGAGTCGAGTTTACAGCATGAATAATGAATATAAGTGTCGACGCGTTTGGTTATCTTAAAGAGCCAAATACGTTTTTTTTATACGAATGCTATTTTGAAGGCGGTTTTTCACACTATAGTGAAAACGCACCTTACAGCCTACCCCCTACTTGCTGTACGCACTTGGGGAAGGGTAAACAGCTTACAGCCTCTTAGCCTAAGTTTAAATAACGAATATTTTTTGGTATCAATCTGTCGATCTTACCTATTTTTAAATCTTACTAAAAATTATTAAGAAGATTTTATATCTTTTAAATTAAACCTTATTATAAATGTAGCGATACATGTACCGCTTGCCGCTTGGACACCTCTTGGACATGTACCAATGTCCGTATTTATGGTTACGCAAAAATGATTCTTATTTTTCCAGGCAAGAGTTTTACCATGAACTAGACTGAACTTCAATTGAATGAATGAATGATTTATTTCTCATTGACACATTTTTTTTAGTAACACTTATTAACTATGTAAGTAAATACAGTTGAGATTGAACATAAAGAACCAAAAAAAATATGAAAATATCAGTTTATAACAAAATCATATTCAGTATGCTGTTACCGCACTCTCGCACCCTGAGCATCAGGGAGGCGCACCGTTTATGTATTGGTGCGTTGAAACAGTCTACGCCTGCTTTAGCGAACATCCCTGATGCACTACAGGAGCGAGGCATCTGCAACAGCACCCTGAAAGCGGTATTACACTGGACACGGAGAGCGCTATAATACTTTTGAGTATATCTAGCCCAGAGGCTGCACGTGTGAAAGATGTACAGTAATTGAAATGGGTTAAAAGGAAATAACCTTGATTTTCTTTTTTAAATGTAGAATATTAAATAAAAATGATCACAACTACACAAATTTAAAAGCCATTCAAAGACTAAATAAAGCGTTAATTTGCGAAGCGGCCAAAAACTACATAGTGCTATAACTGCCTCTCAAATGTCTGAACTTCAACAGCACCCTATATATACCTTTACTTATGGCGGTATTGTTTGGCTAATAGTAAACTTGTGTTGTTAATGTAGGGGCGTGCTCCGGGCAAGGCTACACGCACGACTTAGCCTACAGGGCAAATCCTTCACTAAAAGCTGAGCCTGTATTCTGTACATTTGTTAAACGATGATAGACTAATTTCGCTTCTTGCCGTCTTTTTCACTCATCTCAAATCCTAACGCGAGTAAAAAAGACAGTTGGAGTTTCAAATGTGGAAAAATTCTAAAAGAATAGCACCACAGCCTTTTAAGAAATGAAAAGAAATCTCCAAGAAATCCACGGATTTCTGCGAGCGAATCGGTCCAAAGTGCTGGATTTTTCGTGGGAATAAACTGCAAGTGCAATGGACCGTTGCATGTAACAACTAGCTTTTGGCAAAGTGTTTTATGTGTGCGGGAAACGATAAGACTGATATGTAGAGCGAATTTTGCAACCCCTTTGTTTAGATACAAATGCCTTCAGTACATATACAAGCTTTGTTCTTTAAAGTTAAAAAAAAAAGTAAAAACCGACTTCAAAACCGAAATGCACTAAAACGTCTTAAATAAACTCTTCACCATTGAAAGGAAAGGAATCCGTTTTAGGCAAACAATTTCTTTTTGGAGTCGGTGCTGTGATAGTTGATGCTTCATGGTCATAGTGATGACCATCAAGCATCAAGCAAGCAAGATGATTATTTCTTCATCTTTAGTTACTACATAAGAGGGGGAGGGGGAGGGAGTTGTACCTTATGATTCTATTTTTTAAGAAGCTACAAATTACCTATCATAAGTTCCGTTATTATAATTACTAAACTCCTAAGCGTTAAGGAGTTCCACCATCAGCTCAGCCCCACAAGATGTTAACTATCAGACGTAACAACACGTCAACATTAAGATTCTAGTAAAGAAACACTATACGTGCCTTTAAAATTTGAGGGTTTCCCTCGATCACACCAAGATTCCATCATCCGATCCCAAAATGGAAAAAATGGGACCAATTAAAAGGTACATCCTCTAAGTAGGTGAATTTTTTTTTCGATTCGTTCGACAAACGACTGAGATATGAGGTAACATACATACAAAAAAAAACATACAGTCGAATTGATAACCTCCTCCTTTTTTGAAGTCGGTTAAAAATAGATTGCAAATATTTGTTCGGTACTACTCTAAGTCATAATGTTATTATTTATTTACAGAGAAAGTTTGCTTACGTTAAAACAAAATAATACGTCTTTCTAGTACTGTACTCGTATTTTAACTGTACCTAGAGTGAACTTTCTAAAATTACCTGTTTATTTTTGTTTTTTGTGACTCTGATTAAAAATCAGTGATTATAGCAAATATTCAGCTAAATTACGTTATATTACATATACAAATTTTAGAGTGATCTGAGATTAATTTTTATTTCAAGTTTTAAAGCAATTGTCAGATATTTTAGTTCTATTTTGCAAACATTTTAAAACGTTAATATCGTAGGTAATCTACCTTAAAATATTGCTAACAAACTTATTTGAAAGTTTTAAAATTTATTCGGCGGTACTCGTTAAGAGCAGACCTACACTGAGCCGATCCCCGTTTAAAATTCTAAATAGACCTAAACAGTGTTTAAATCCATATCGTCTTAACTTCAATTCGTTTCTAAGTGTGTGCTTTGTGATATGATTTTGTTAGTTTACTGCAAAAACAGTGAATAGCTGAAATATTAGAAAAATTTTCTTGTTCTCATCGATGTTTTTGTTGTCGAGAGCGTATATTGTGGGTAATTTTATTAAGCTTAAAACCCCGTCATCAGCGATAAACATCTTGCTACAGTCTTCATATCACTGACTTTTTCATCACGTGACGTCATGCAGCGACAGCGTAGTTGTGTCTAGCACTTGGAACGCGCAGTATAGATCACCGGAGACCCGGTTCGAACCCCACAAGTGCACAGGCAGATTTTATGTAATATTATATTTTGTTCGTGAAGACCGCTGCAATATGAAATTCGCATGCTGTAAGTCGACAACAGGTGGCGCCACCGACACTATCGAATGTTATAAGTGTAAATTAAAGTATCATCTCAAGTGTCTGTACCCTACGGAAAAAAGACAGGATTTGCCTTTAAAAAGAAACTGGTCATGTCCGGAATGCGTTTTAGCGCAACCTAGACAACAAAACAAGGATAATACACCTTTAAGAAGCCCGGGAAAAAGTGGCAACAAGCACAGTTACGACGATAACATTACTCTGAGGCGTGGAGCTGGATCTGTTTCGTGCTCTCCCACAATGGATGATCTAAAAATGGTTGCAGGACCCAGTGCTGCATCTGCTCCACACCAGTGTGGCACACAGAGCTGCGCCGTTATTAGTGCGGAGGAAATAAGGAAGATTATTGCTTCAGAGATGAGCAGATTTACGTCGGAGCTACGTGCTGCTATCTCAAACGATTTAAATATTATTAGAAACGACATATCCAGTATTAAAGAGTCCATGGATTTTATGAATACCAAATATGAGGAGCTGAGTAATAGGGTTGATGTTATTGAAAAGGATATCAAATCACTTAAGTCATCCTCGATGGACGTTGGCAAATTAAAATCGTCAGTGGCAATAATTGAGAACGACATTAATAATAAAGAGCAATGGGCTAGGAGATCTAACGTTGAGATTTACGGAATACCTGAAAAGAAGGCAGAAAATCTAATAGAAGTCTTGAATAACATTGCTGTGGCCTCTAATTTTGATCTCAATTGTTCCCGGGACATAGACTTCGTTACCAGAGTGGCCCCTAAGAAAGTTGTGAGTGGCGTCACTAGGCCCAGGCCTGTTGTGGTTCGTTTCTTGTCGAGATGGAAGAAGGATGAGTTCTTATCGCAAATGAGAAAACTTAAATTGAAGTGTAGTGACATTGGCTTTGGATTGAACAATAACCTAGTTTATTTTAATGATCATTTGACTAGTGCAAACAAATTTCTTCTTCAATCTGTTAAAAATATTGCACGAGATAAAAAATATCAATATGTATGGGTTAGGAACTGTGCCATCATGGCCCGTCGCTCCGACACTAGTCCTGTCATTCACATTACAAGCTCGAATGATTTAAAAAAGTTGGTTTAGGTGCTACTGTCCTTGTATCATTGTTTGGTTTGTATCTAATGCTTACATACTTTATTTATTTTGTAGCGCACTTAGTTTTTATATTTTTTTATGTTTTGTGTTCTCTTTTACTTTTGTTGGGTTGGGGTACATTTCGAGTTAACAATACAAGAGAGTCGATATGTTGCATTTGCCACTATGGCGCTTTGAGGTGCGGATTTCTTTGGGTACTTTGTATTATTTGCCTTTATAAGTACGACTTACTCTGTGTACTATATTTTACTAGTTTATTTAAAAGACACAAGAATGGATAATACCCAGCTATTAGTGTTTTATCAAAATGTGGCGGGACTTAGGACTAAAACAAACATTTTTTTCCGCAGAATGATCCAGTCTGAGTATGATATTATCTGTTTGAGTGAGACTTGGCTCTTGGAAGGAATATATGATAGGGAACTGTTTGACGACCGGTATAATATTTATAGGTTGGATCGCGATTACTCTGCGCGTGGCGATACGAAGGGTGGAGGGGTTTTAGTGGCGGTCAATCGTAAATTCTCTGTAACCTCTATGTCTCCACTTCATCTTAAGGATTGTGCGGCTGATGTGATCAGAGTATCTTTGCAGCTAAACCCAAGTCAGTCGCTACATATTTATAGTTGTTACTTTCCCCACTGCGCCCTACACTGTGAAGTACTCTGTGATTGTTTCGAGACTATTTCTGATGATATCTGTCGTCACCCAAGCGATAAATTTATTATTTTGGGTGATTTTAATGTAACTAAAGGTAAATGGACTCCAGTGGATACACATATGAACTTAATAAATCTCGATTGTGGTGAGGATCTGGTGGACGCCTTAGGGTCGTTCTTGATTTATAATGAATTTTCACAATACAATTGTGTTCCGAATAAAAAGGGCCGATACCTGGACCTGGTGATAAGCAATACCATTTGTTTAGTTGAACGTAGCTCTTACCCCCTTGTCCGTGAGGACCGCCACCATCCAGCTCTCTTAATAAGGATGACTAAGCTTAGTCCTCGTACCTTACGCCCAACCCCGCGAATTTTACCTAATTTCCGTGCTGCTGATTATGATGCTGTTAATCGTGAAATTGCTTTGGTAGACTGGGTCCATCTGCTGAGTGATAAAACTGTTGATGATGCCGTAGACTGTTTCTATAAAGTTTTAAATGGTATTATTAGTCTCCATGTTCCCACTAAAACAGTTAAAAATAGCACTCGATATCCTTGCTGGTATTCTGCATCTCTAATTAAGATTATATCTGAGAAACTTAAATATCACAAGAAATGGAAGACATTCGGTAAAGTAAGTGATTATAATACTTTTTGTCTGTTGCGTGATAGGCAGAAGCGAATTCAGGTACAGTGCTATGATGCATATATCCGATACTCTGAGGAAAAGATTAGGTACAATAGTAAATTTTTCTGGAATTTTGTTAAATCCAAGAAGTCCACTAATAATATTCCCGACACTTTATTTTCTGGGGAAAAATCCTCATCTGAGGGTGTTAAAATTTGCTCGTTATTCAACGATTATTTTCAGTCTGCTTTTGTTTCTGGAACCGATGGACCTACAATACTCAATGCTGGTGTTAGTCAAAACTCCGTGTCGATTGGGACCGTTGATCTATCTTCCGGAGTCGTTGAAAGGTATTTAAAGAATTTAGATCCAAATAAGGGTAGCGGGCCTGATAACATACCGCCTTTTTTCTTAAAAATGTGCTATAAAAATTTGGCGATTCCAATTTATATGCTGTTTTCACTATCTTTAAGGTCAGGTGTTATGCCTGGTGTTTGGAAGCAATCTTTTGTTGTACCGGTATTTAAATCCGGTAATAAGCATAACGTCCAGGACTATAGACCAATCTCAAAACTGTGCACGATTGCCAAAATGTTTGAAAAAAATATTTATGACTATATTTACCCTATTTTACGACCAATAATCGCAGAGCAGCAGCACGGTTTCATTGGTAGGAAATCAACGGAATCTAACCTTTGTGAATTTGTTCATCGCGTTACTGGTGCTATGGATCGGGGGCTCCAGGTCGATGCGGTGTATACCGACTATTCAAAGGCTTTTGATAAAATTTCTCATGCACATTTGATTAATAAGCTCTGCATGGTCGGTATACACGGCGATCTTCTTCGATGGATTATTTCTTACCTACGTGATCGCAGTCAGGCTGTCACGGTTAAGGGTTATGTCTCCTCTTTTGTTCCTATTGCTTCGGGTGTGCCACAGGGGTCCCACCTCGGACCATTATTTTTCAATATTTTTATCAATGACATCGTGAACATTTTTAGACATAGCAATGTCCTCATATACGCCGATGATATGAAAGTTTTTGGAATCATTAGGGACGAATCGGATTGTTTTCTCCTTCAGAGGGATATCGACGTTTTGACCCAATACTGTTCCGATAATTGTCTCTATTTGAATATCAAAAAATGTAACACAATAACTTTTGCCCGTAAACGTAAGCCAATTGTTTTTAACTATTGTATCGCTAACAAAATAATTAACCGGGTTTATGAGATCAGGGACTTGGGTATTCTCCTTGACCATGAAATGTCATTCGATGCTCATATTAGTTCAATATCTTCTAAAGCATACCGTATGCTGGGGTTCGTTTTGAGGACAGGGAAAGACTTTCATTGTTGCTCGACCCTTATACTTTTATTTAACTGCCTTGTTCGATCTACTCTTGAATATGCGTCCGTTGTTTGGAGCCCACATTTTAAAAAGTATGTTGAACTTATTGAACGGATTCGTCTTAAATTTATAAAACATCTACAGTTTAGATGTCATGTTCCTGACTCTTGTAACCATATGAAATCCGTACCCTCTTTGCATAGCCGACGCATTGAAAGAGATCAATTATTTCTATATAAATTGCTGCACAACCTTATCGACTCTCCCTTTCTTTTGAGCGAAATAAAATTACGATGTACCCGACTAAGTGCACGTCATAAAAGTATTTTTTATGTGCCTACATATAGGACTAAATATGTTTGTAACACTTTCCTGCCGCGTACTTGTCGCAGTCACAATGACAGGTATCAAGGAGTTGATATATTTGCCTCAACTTTATTTCAATTTAAAAAGCAAATCCACGACCTGTCAGGTGACTGTCAATAGTTTTCGTGAATTATTTTATTATGACTTATTCACTTTTTCTTTTAAATATTTTCTTTCGAATTGTAATTTTGAAGGTTTTGGTTTGCTCAAAATGTAATGTAATATTAGTCTGAGGAAACTTAATTGGTTTTGGTGTTATCTTTAAGTGTTATTTATATTATTTTCATAATAACTGTATGTTTCCCTAAAAATAAAAAAATAAAAAATAAAATAAAATAAAACAAATGGAACAATTTGAGTTTTGACTGATGTATCGCCTCCCAACAAAAACTTTCAATCCTTAAATCATAACTTAATAAGGAAGAGATAGTCCTACTGCTGTTTTTTCAATAGACATTATAATACCCAATTGTACATTTGCTATTGGAAATTTCATTCAGTTGCTGATTGCGTTGAGTTTCCTTTGAAATCGTTAACGAACTTTTCCTTATGACTT